>CAMPDV010000290.1:0-300420 GCA_946699065.1 Loxodes magnus
GTTTAAAGATTAAAAACTTGAGTAATAGCCTTTAAAGTAAGTAAGTGTGATATTTAGTGACGGAAATAAAAATAATTATATATCATTTCAAGATATTTAAATACAAAGGAATATTTACAACCTACTATTTATAAAGATTGCGGTGGAAAAATGTTCTAAGGCCTGGTTTGAATTAGCGTTTCTCAATTGTTATAAGCCAATTTTTTGATAACGATAAAGCTTGTAATTGAAATATTAGATTTATTTAACACACAAGTAGATAAATTGGTTTCTATCTCTTAAAAAATAAGCTAGTGGTAATAAGGAGAAAATGATAGTTAGCTTATTAAGTACGTAATTTAAAGACTAAAAGCATAATAAATAAATAAGAGTGTAGAAGTGTTATATATTTATAATGATATACTCCTTCTATTTTAGTAAATAAATACTTTAATTAATAAATCCCTAAAATAATTAGTTTTAGCTTTAATTTATAAATAAATAATTCTTTATTTCAGAAAATTAAATTCAAGCTAGGCTGTCTAAGGGTTTTATATCCTATCACAGTTAAGATAGCAGAGTTAAGATTTAATAGCTACTAATAAATAAATGAAATACTCTAGTTTACATTTAATAAGAAAGATAACACTAGAAGATATAAGGCTAAAATAGTAGAAGTATCATTATATAAGAAAATAATATTTGCTAGATATTATATGCTTTAAAATTAGTTTTAGATAGAATTAAAATTAATACATGAGCTAACTTAATAATTTTATTGAGTGAAAAAACAAGTCTAAAGTCATATAATAGGGGTAATAAATTGTCAGATAACCTGCTTTATGAATAAAAATTATTATTTAGTTAAATGATAGATATATGAAATAGTTATATAGATATGAATAAATAAGTCATAATATTTAAATTCTATTTTTCTTATTTCTAAATTAAATTAAAATTAGGTTTTGCTGTTGAAAATTTAGCTTTTCTGTTCTCTTTGAAAGATCTTCATTTGATTTATTCTGCTTTTTTTATTTTTATAGGTTAAAAATTTGGCTAGTGATAGTATTAAGAAGTATAATAAAGGTTTTATTCTTATTTATAAAAGCCTTTCTTAAGAACATAAGGAATAATATGATTATAGACTAATGTACTAAGGAAGGTTCAATTTATTTATCCTTCTTGAATTATCTAATAAAGGAAATTTTATTTTTAACTTAAATAATTTTATTTATGATATTTTAAAAGCCAATATATGATATTTA
The DNA here is from genome assembly GCA_946699065.1 of Loxodes magnus. Taxonomy (NCBI): domain Eukaryota; phylum Ciliophora; class Karyorelictea; order Loxodida; family Loxodidae; genus Loxodes; species Loxodes magnus. The sequence goes on from CAMPDV010000290.1 coordinate 1,245, forward strand.
GATGCTTTTATTTATTATGCTCTGCATTTTTATTTAGAAAATATTAACAGAATTAACTTTTAGAAAGAGCTTAAAAAGAAATAAGCAAGTTAAAATTAAGCCTCTTTTTACAAAAAATTTATAATATGCAAGCAAAAATAAGAAACATTGTATATTTAAAAATCTAACTATTTTATCAAATGCTTGGTATTCAAATTCTAAGCTATTAAACATGAAATGTGTTCAGTCATATATTTTCTTAAGATATTTCCACCTTTCTATAAGGATTTTAACTTTGAGGCTTATTAATCTTTTCAATATAAGAAGAAAGCTAAAATTTTGTAATCTGAAGAGCATTAATTATGAATCAATAACTAAAGCATGTAAATATTATGCAATTGTAAAAGTAAATTATCAATCACTTTTATTTAGATAATAAACTTGCAAATAAGCTTAGTAGGCTTAAATATATAATAGTAATAGCTTTATTTATTTAATTTAAATCTTAAATCTAATTATTTGATAAGCCTTTGTCATAATTATAAAATGTATACTACTAATTGTTGCTATTTTCTTAGAGTAGATATTCATAGTTTTTCACTAGACAGATTAAATTAATTGAAAAAGGGAAAATTTATAGCAAAAATAAATCAAAAGAATGTATTTAAATTTCTCTATCTTCATTTCTATTTAACTCTAATTAGGCTAAATATACTTGTTTATAGAAAAGGAAGATAAAAATAGCGAAATTATGACTTTATAGTATAATGGTATTATGTCTATCGTTTTTTACGTAAGTTGGAAATAATTCTTAGATGTTTATTTTATATCTCAAATTAAAAGGGTTGAAAGATTGATAATCATAGATTTGCTTGTAGAAATACCAAAAGAATAATTATAATAATGAAAGTTTTAAGTAACCAATATGCTATATCGAAGCTCTATTTTAATAGTAAACAATCTACTTTTACTAAATATTTTATGCTCTAAGGCTTAGATTATCTGAGTATTAATAAGTAAAAATAATATTTATTGGTTTAGAGAATGCTTAATGGTATAAGGGTTAGCACTTTGAACTTTAAATCTAGCAGCCCAAGTTCGATTCTCAATGAAGAAATTTTATATGCTTAAAGTAGCTAAAATAAAATATGGTTCTTACTAAATATTTCTATATTTCTATTATTTCTCATGCTAAGATCCAAAATACACTAAGTATTAAATATTCTAATGTAAATCTAATTTATACAATTCTGCCTACATTAGAGATATGAATGAAAACATGTCTTAATAGATTATTAGAACTTCCTCAATCTATTTTTATAATTTTATCTAGGTTGAGAATCATTTATCACTCCAATTTAATCAAGTAGTTACTAAATAACTTGGTGCATATATTTAAAAATATAAATAGAAAAGTTAACTGAAATCGAAGGCTTTGAATTGAGTGTAATCTCTTATTATACAATTGCTTAGAGTATTAAAAGTTTTGATATATTAAACTTATAGCCTTTAAGCATTTTCCATTAATTTAATTTTGCTTTATTAGGTTTTTATTTATATTTTTGACTTTCTTTCTGGTGCTATAATTAGTTGAATATACTTTATTTATACCTAGCTACTGAGGCTTTGCTTGAAAAATTTTAATTCACCTTCAAAATTTTATCTAAGCAAGTATTAATTTACTTTTCACTATATAGATTACTTTCTCATACCTTACTAATTTATAAAACCAAAGTCTGTTATTTGTTTAACTATTAACTTTCTAACTTTCCATTTAGCTGATCTAGTTTGAGAAGCAACACTTATCTTATCTTGATGCTTTGCTTAATCTATTCACACTATTTCTTAACATAATTTAGCATTTTTAACTAAAATATTTATAAAGTATATAAAGTTTTTAAAAGGCATTCTTAAATCTAATTTGATGATCTATCTTTATTAAAGCGAAGGTTTTATCAAAAGAGTTATTTCATAGATATAAATGAATCAAATGTATTAAAACCTTTCTTATAAGTTTAAAGATCTAACTATACAAAACTAGGCTTGTAATTAATTAAAATTTTAAACTCTTACTGCCAACTTGATGATGCTGAGTAAAAATAACCTTTCTTCCTATAATTAATAATAGGAATGCTTATTGAGTCACTTATCATAGTAAAGTTGTGGTAGTAAGGTAGAAAATTAGGGTATTAAAATTTTATTTATTATCATTATGATAAAAAAGAGGCTAATCAGTCAACTACCTAGTTCTTTTTCTTCTTGTAACTGAATTAACTTGAAGTCTATTTTCTCTATTTCTAGAAAGGAAATTTTCTAGATAAACTAGTTTGCTTTTAATTTAACATTGCTTAAGTTGATTAGCTGAAAGCATCTAGCACTGAATTAGATTACTATTCCATAATTTATTTTAAGGAAAACAAAGAATGTAATTTGACTATAAAGCTTCTTAACACTTAGTGAGAATATTAATAGCAAGATCCTATTATGTAATGGTAGCACTTTGGACTCTGAATCCAGTAATTCGAGTTGGAGTCTCGGTGGGAGCATTTTTATAAATACAACATTTATTATTATCCCTATTATCAATGCCTATATGATTCAATTGCATATTTGATATACATACTTAAATAAAATGTTCAAGGCTTTAGCCCTATTATTGTTCTAATAAATCAACTACTTTAGATTATCTTTAAAGGAAAAATTTCTAGATAAATAGTATAACCTCCTCATTATATTGATATAAGAGAACAAAAATTTATTTTAGACTACTTTTTATCTTCAGAATTATAAAATAGTTATAGATTAGAACTTCAGTTATAAAAGAGAAGTACTTATGAGCTAGGATTAGATTTAATTCAATGAGAAAGAGATAAGAATACCATTTAGACAATAAATCTAAAATTCCAAATAATACCTTTTACCGTTACTTTTCCTATTACCCAGATTTTTAAATATATAAATGTTTCTTATTTTTGCAGCGTATAACAAATTTTTTAGAATGAAGCTTCATTTTAGCTTGCTTAATTCCCTATCAAGCTCTTTTTAAAAGCTATATCTACCAATTATTTTCTAAGATATTCATATTTGTATTTTACATTTATCTTATTACTTTTCTATTCCTTTAATTATAAATAAGTAGCAAGTATTTTATATAATTAATTTAGCTATAAGTGCTTATGGACATCTTTAATTGTAAGAATTACTTCTTTCAATCAAAGATATTTTGAAAGTCTTAAAAAAACAAATCATCATTCTCTCTTCTTCAATTTGTTAAACTTGAATTTTGCTCTTCCAATCCCATCTATCATATCCAAAAATTTTACTCTGAAAGATAGAAGCTTTTTGTGAAAAATTTTAATCTAAAGATCTAAATAATTTAATTACTTTCTAGGAAATTAATTAATATATATCTGATAGTAAATTATTATTTTCCTAATATCAAGATTCCCAACTTGCTATAAAAATAAATCCCTTAAGTGTTTATAATACATATATATTATTACATGGTCAAAAGTGTCATTCTCTCTACATTAAAAATAAGGATTATCAATAGGATAATGACTGTCTTATAATTCCTTTTGAAAATTGTAAGATTGGGTTCTAATTTTATATGTTATTGATTTCTCTTACGTTATGCTTATTAAGTTTAGAATATGTTATTTCTGGAAGCTAAGTCATGTTTTTAAATTATTTTGCAAAAATTCTAGTTTTCGTCATTCTGTTAATTCTTTGAATATAATCTGACTTTTATTTAATTTTTAGCATGCTTATCAAATATATTTAAGTTTAGTTATTTGACATTTAAATCAATATTATAATATTAAGCCATCTTAATCACTTCATTATAGTATTAGTAACTTTCTTTTCAGTTATTTTAATATATTCTTCCTATTATTGAGTTACTTTATGCCAAACTTTCTTTTCTAATTTTGTAAAAAATTATGAAAAACCTTAGAGCCATAATGTGTTTATAAGGAAATCAATTTAAGTCTTAAAAACATGATTCATTAAAAGATGCTGATTCTGTTTAAAAAGCTTTTCTTGATATGAATCTTATATTAGTATCAATTTTATTTAATGTTGAAGTAATACCTTTTAAACAGTTCAAGATAATGATTCTCCATCATATTTAGCTTTAGGTAAAATAAAGAGTCGTCAAAGATTTTTAAAATGTCAAGGTATCACATTTTTATATCTTAACAATTAATAAACATCTTTCTTTGCTCCAGCTAGATATAGAAATCCTGCTTCCTTACAGTGATTAATGAGATTTTTTTTCTAATTCAATAATATTCCTAAGTATGTACTTATTATTTTTAAAGGATTGGTTTCTCGTTAATTTATAAATCTTCTTGGCTTATTTTCTTTTTCAAAAACTATATAGATTCACATTTGTTAGTATTTATATTTAATAAAGACTATCTAAAAACTCTACTTGCTTAGTTCCAAGTGTTTTATATATTAGGTAATACTTTTATTTATTTATTTTAAGCATTCAAATTGTGACATACAAGTCTATACAAGTCCTAACTATCTTACTTCTTTACTTCTGCTTATTTAATGCATTTTAGTTTTATTGTGTTATTCGGAAAGGAAATTTTACAATACTTACTAGGAAATATAGTAATTATCTTAAGTAATTGCTAAAAGGAATTGAGAAAGGTATTATAAGGAATAATAACATGCACATTCTATTAAGTGGTAATTAAATAGATTGCATCATCAATTTGAAGTGTAATTTTAAAGTGAATCATATTAAACTAGATAAATATAGATTAAATTAAAAAGCTATAAAAGGCTAACAGATGAAAAATATACAATTAGCAATTTTTATAAATATATTAATATTCATATTTAAACTAAAAAGATTTTCGAGCATCTTTATCCGTAAGAATTTCTTCTTCCAATTAAAGACATTTAAATTTAAAAATTTTCTCTTCATCAGCATTTCTTTTCTATTATTCCTTCTTTTCTATTTTGATTAGTTCCCTTCTTTGATCAAGTAGCAATCTGTGAAATATTTTGATTTTTAAATCTATCTCTACAGCTTGACTGCTAGGAAACATATTTATATAAACTTAATCATAGAGAATAAAGCACTTTATTTCAAAATTTCCTATCTTATATTATAGTAATTCCCTTATGTCTGAATAGTAGTTACATTCCATTATATGTTCAAAAGTGTCATAAACTCCACAGGTACAATAAGGGGTATCAATAGGGTAATGACGGTGTTAAAGATCTTTTCGGAAATTAAATAATTTGGTTTTGAGCTTATAAACTCATAATTTCTCTTCTATATGATTTTGTTAGTCTAGCATAGTTAATTCCTTGAAATTAATATAGATTTTTAAATTATTCAGTATATACTTTAGCAGTAGAAATTCTATTAAATCTTTAGGTTACAGCTGTATAAAATTGATGCTAAATTTACATTTTTATAAGCTTAATGATTTTAAACTGCAATTATGTTCTGAGTTATCCAATTAAATATTATACTATGCAGCCATGTTTTTTAAGTCGTCAAAATAATGATATCCTTCATTCCAATTGTTCTAGAAGAGTGTACCTATAATTGATTGTGAATAATCAATATTTTCTCTTCTTATTTTGTAAACAATTTTGAAGAATCTCAGACCATAATGTGTTTAAAGAGTATTCAATTCAAATCAATATAGCATGATTCGTTAAATGTGGATCCTGATGCTTAGAATGTTTCCTTGAGATGAATCGTATGCTTGATACTATTTTATTCGTTGCAGCAGAGATTCCTTTTTATATACTTCAAGACACTAGTTCGCATTCATATTCAGCTTTTGGAAGAATAAAAGTCTATACAAAGTTTTGAAATGCAAGGAGTCATATTTTTATACCTAAGTAATGAAAAAAATACAGCTTTTCTCATAGCAAATACCTAAAAGTAGTTTCCTTATAGTGATTTTTCAAATTTCTTTTTTAGTGCAGAAGAATTCTTAAATATGTGACTTATAATTTTAAACGATTGATTAATCACCAATCTTCAGATTTAATTTTAATTTATTGCTTTTATTCTTTTTTAAAAATTAGATAGTTTCACCCTTTGGTATATTTATCTTTAATGGATTCAAGTAAAGACTTTATTCGCTTCGTTTATTAGGTTTGCATATTTTTATTTTGATAAAAGAATTAAGTTGTCTGCCCATCCTCTGCATGCGAAATTAATATCTAAATTTGTGTATCTAAATCCTATAAATCTACCTTTATTTTCTAAATAACGAATCACGATATCATAATACAATAGAGCTAGTATAAGTCCAAGTGAACTTCCCTACATAACTCCATCTATATTAAAGTTATCTAGAATTCTTTCATTTATGAGAAAAGATGAATTAAGATTTTCGTAGAACTATTCAAATGCTTTAATAAGTCTCATAATTTAACTTTTCTTAGTTAATTTAATAGTAATTTCCTCTCAATGAAATCAAACATTTTTTAATTGTCTATTAAAGTTGCTATTAAATTAGTTTTTCCTTAACTTATTTGCAGAAGATATCTATTATTTATTAGATTACCCAGATCTAATAAGTTGCTTATATTTTCTTCATGAATCCAATTTGGATTGGATGTATTAAGTTTCTTTAGCAATTATATTGTATAATCTTTTTATTAGAGCTTTATCCTACAATTTCAATATAGTATTAAAGCTAGATCTAATAATTTAATAATGTAATTAGATATTAATTGGTATTAGGTAGTTATAAAATGCTTTAATAGCTTTTAAGTATTCAAAAGGATTTTATTAATAAAACCTTGATCATTTTAATATTTCTCTGATTTTATTTGAATAATTAGGAGTTGCTTGTATATTAGTTATCTTTTATAAGGGATTTAACGTATAAGCTACAAGCAGGGACATTCTTTAATTAATTTTAGTTCTAAAAGGAATTTTTTCTATCCCTTAGATTTTTAATTTCTGTTTAACTATTTAAGCATTAATACTAAAAAAGAAATAATTTTAGGCAAGAAAAATAAAAGTTTTAATAGTTCTTATAATTATTGGAGCAGTTACTGCAACATTTGCTAGAAAATTTAATTCAAATTAATAAGATACAAAGGGATATTAAATAAAGATTGATTGTATTAAAGAAACTTTTAAGAAATTTCTAAAAACTAATATATTATAAATTCTCTTTGAGAATTATGCTTTATTAATGATTAAACTCCTATATTCTAGCCTTAAATAGCCCTTATTTAAATCAGAGTTTTTTAATTATTACTTTTAATAGAGAATATTTATGGATTATTATTATTATATAATAATGAATTATAGTGATTCTACCTATCAATAAGGTTCATCACTGAAGTTTAAAGTTGTGTTAAGTATAATTCCATTTCCAGGCTTCTTCTGGGACTTCTCCGCAAAGCGTATATCTTCCATTACTCTTTTAACCCTTTTTAATAAAAGGAATCTTGCTTCAGTAAAGTTCGATTCCAATCATATTCAAATTTCTTCTTTGTTAAGCAAATGTGATGTCCTTCAAGATTTCATTCCCTGTGTACATCTTTTTTTCTATATAATAAACCTTCTGGACAGTATAGTTTTCTTTCGGATTTCCATAGGCTAATCTTTTAATTTTTAATTTTTATGAATTTTTATCATTATCTTAAAATATTACCATATTTCCTGCGATACCAGCATTATTTTCTATTCTTAGCCAACGGAATTTTTGCTGGTTGTAGATTCGGCTCACATCCATGGGATCATTTGTTGTTGTTTTTTTTAGAAATAAGCTTTCAGACAGTTCTGCTAATTGATTGAATTTGACTAACATTTGTTCAATTCTCAGATTGACTGGCTATAAATTTTCGTTTTTTAGTATTTATGTGCTAGATATGCAATTTTTCCTTCTAGCTCTTATATGTTTCTTAAAAGTTTAAAATTTTCTATTTGCATATTTTTGATTTTTAGAGTATTTTATGCTAATCGTAATTTGATTGGGACAGATCTTGTTTAGAAGAGACTTTTTGCAAGAAATAGTTAATTATTTTAATATATATAGATATCCTTTTATAAAATATACCAGGAAGTACTCCATGGGTAAAGAACCAATCAAAAATCTTGGTAGGAGCAAGAGAAGAGAAGATAAGATCGAAGAGACATCAAGTAGCATTAATAATGAAAGATGCCAGATACTAAGGTCTCCTAGGGTAGCATTCCGATTTCAGCCCTATATAAGACAAAACTCGCAAGGGAATGCAGCACTGTGGAAGACTTCAGCAAGAAATTTTTTTAAACTTTAAAAATCTTTATTAAAGAGCTGCGCATCATCGAGGTGCTACACGTTCTATAATCTCATTTATTTGTATAGAATAAAAACATTTTACTAAAGAATTGAACATCTTCAAATACAAATATAATCTATACAAATTATTATTTAAGAATGATAGTTAAATTAATTTAGTTTCCAACTAAACTTAGCTCTAGAGAAATCTAATTATTATGCCTAAAAATAATAAAATGCTATAAAAAACTGAAATGTTTAATGTATTTAGTATAAGCAATTATTAAAGAAATAATATGATATAATAAATTATAATTAACAATATAAAAGTTACTAAACATAGAATAAACCTATATTAATATACTTATTAGAGATATTTTAAAAAGTAAATTATAAAGAATTAGATACTAAAGTTTAATTATTTAAAATGTTAAAATTCAAACATTTTATAAGTTTTTAAGCATTAAGAAATTAAATTAAAACAATTATATAAGTTTACTTTATTAAAAATGCTAAAATTAATTTAGTTTTAGTATTTGCTTAATCTTCTAAAATTTAGGTAAATTAGATTTTAGAGAATAGAAATGCTAAAGAATAAAATAATATTTAATATAATTAAATTTTTATTATATTTTAATTAAAATGGACTAAGATCCTTTAATGATAATGAAATTAAAATGTTCAACGGTGCCAATCTGGACACCGTTTAAAATAAGTTGTTTTATCAGCAACACTTCTCATCATTCTTGACTTTCTAATGAAATTATCTTCACTAAGGTCTTCTCAGTTTCTTTGATTTCTTGTTTTTATTATTTCAAAAGGTACTTCACATCATTTTCTCCTGTAAATATCTCCATGCTAGTTACAATAGAGCCTCTAGTATTTTTCTTATTCTTTACGCCAAAAATTTTTCTTGAAATTCTAAAAATTTTAGCAATTCTTGTACAAATGTCACTTACTCTTACAGTAGTAGCATTTCTTCCTTACTTATCTGATTGGTTTTCGATTTAATACCTCTTTTTATTCTATCTCCATCTAATTTGTCTAATTAGTTATGTTTGTGCTAATATTCTTTTGCTTAATAAACTCCAACTCTTGTTTTTATACGATATTTCCAAGCCTTGCTGTTTCTTATCTATGTTCAGTTTAAATGTTCCAATATGCTTGGAATTCCCTTTCTTAGTTAATAATTCTAATCTCTAAGTTATCTTATCCAAGCGATAATAAGTTTCTTAGTTCTTAATTTTCCTACTTAAGCACTTTAATCTCTTTCTAGAGATTGGATATTTCAAATACTAACTGCTAAATATTGATTTCCTTTTTAATTGTCTTTGATAGAAGTTCTTTTCCTGTTATTATATTAGATTCCTTTCTTTTTATTACTTTAGGAGGTTTTTATTATAGTTATTAGGTTCTTTATTAGTTTTGTAAGTGAGGAGAGGAAGACTCTTGATACTTTTTTTATGCCTGCTTTTTCTCTAGAGCTTTTTTCTCTTCTTTGCTCAAGAAAAAACCGGGAACAAGATTTTAAGACTCCATTTTTATATTATTAACTTTTAAGAAATTTAGTAACTATTTACTTAAATAGTTGAAAAAAAGTCTTTAAGCAAGCTTCTTAATATCTTTACTTCTATCTATTTCTTAAACACTTCCTTGATTTTTCATCAGTTATTCATTTTACCATTTTATGCTATTTTTTCTAATTTTAAAAGGGTAATTAAAAATAGAGATTGTATCAATTAAGTGGAAAAATATAAGGAAACATTCTGCTTAGATATAATCTATATATCAATTTTAAGCTAGAAAGGCTTAATTATTAAATAGCAAAACTTTTAGGTAAAGCATAATATTGATATTAATAAAGAAGACTCTACTTTTATATTAATTAGCCTAAAGTATAGCTATATCTATTATACACTTAAAAATAAATAAAAGCAAGTATGTAAAATAAAAGATCTAAGGATTGAAAAAATGGATTTTATACTATAATAAATAAATAAAATTGAATTAAACCTCTATAAATCAATAGTTATACAATAGTTTCCTAAATTGCATTGGTATCTTTTGAAATTTTACCTTGCTCTATAAATCTTTAATACTATCTGATTTTTAGATTTATTTACCTAACACTTAAAAGTTGGTTATTTTTAAAGAGTTGCTAGTTTAATAATTAAAATAAATTAAAAAAGAGGGAAACTTAGTAAAAAGTAAGAGTGATTTAATATTAATTAGGCTATTAATTTATAGATAAATGCTTTAATTAAGTGATAGTAAATCAAATACAATTATTGATTTTGCAAATAATATAGAAGTTAATTATTTTCCTTATCTATTAGTAAATAAACCTGAAAGTATATTCATTCCTCAGTGAAGTTTTTTAATTTCATACTTAGAATATTTAGTCTCAAAACTTTGATAATGCTAATTAGATAATTAAAAGCATAAACCTATATATTTTTATAACATTTATATAAGGATAAGATAAAAGCTAACTGATCAAATAAATAAAAAATGCATATTAAATTATAAAGGATTGAGTAATAAATAGCTTCATATACTTATATGAGAATAAAGTTGCAACTAATTTAAAAATAGAGCTAACTAGGTACCAATTAAAATTATATTATCATAATTTAATTTTAACAATCATTAATCTAACTAAATATACATTATTATAATTATTTAGTCTATCAATTTAATATACAACCTTAGAATGAAATAAATTTATAAATTAAATGACTCAAATTATAAAGCTTGGATTAATAGATGAATAGGCTTAGATATCAAATTATAAAATTAATTATTTAAACCATTTTTATGTGGATTTACATATGGGTATCCAAGTCTCTAATTATTCTATCTTAAAGATGAGTTATAAAAAGATGAGTTTCTGGTTAAAAAATCATATTTATAAGAGATTAATAAGAAGGAAACTGTAGAATCATACTAATTAATTAAAGAAAGCTAGTTTCAAACTTTTAACTTACCCTGCTTGATTCTGTTTTTGTTAAATCAAGCTTCTTTTAAACATTTCTTCTATTATATCATAGAAAAACCTTTGATTCTACTGTTTAAGTTATAAACTCAACGTAATTATTTCCTTAAAAGCAGTCAATTCTTTCTTTATTCTATTTCTCTATTTTAGCACTAGCAAATTAGAATTTTCTAACTTAAACTAGAAAAGTCTTAGATATTTTTTGAGAGTTATAAAACTGAAGGATCTTTTAATTTATGCTAGCTTGAATATGCTCATTATACTACTCTTAATAAAAAGTAGTTTAACAGTAATTTAATTAAATCTAGAACGTTAGTCTTTGATATTCTAACTTGCAAATGAGTTTTTCATATGTAATATTCTATTTAAATTATAAATTTCATTGATAAATTAAAGAAATAGTGTAAGTTTATATTAGCTTAATTAAATTATTTAGTTTTCAGGCTCTAAACATAAGGTCGTTCTATGATTTCACAATATTATACCTTAATTACCTTTCTTTATACTATGAAGTTAGTTTTCGCCTTGATGGTTAGAATTAATATAATGAGTTACTTCATCTGAGTCTAATACTCTATAAAATGATTTTATCTTAGTTAAATTAATTCCTAGAATATAAAGAAAAACAATCTATTTTAAAGCTAATTAATTTAATAAGCTAGTCCTGCTATTGAAGCAGAATAAGAGCAAGAAAAAATAAGAAGATGATTTTCTGTAAGAATTATTAGAAGCAGCTTATTGATGAGTCAGATTATAAGTTTAGCTTAATCACCTTAAGATTATTTCATAGAATGTAAGACTGGGGCTAATTTAAAAAATTAGACGAATGATTTCATGATACATAATTCATATTTACATTTATACTATACTTATATAAGTTATTACCAAAAGTATAGCTATTATTTATGAATCTCTACTGATAATTACTTTTAGCTTACCTTAGAAAATTAAATAATAACTAGATAGATAAATTTATAATAATGTCAGGAGATTATTAAAACCTTACAGAGTTATATATTTAAAGCTTTATAAAGAATGGATAGATTATTTGAATAAGTCTCTGTGGAAAGGCTTGTTTAATTATTTAAATATTATTCTGAAGGTTTATTTATCTCCTTTTTACATTTTTGAAGTGAACAATAAACTTCGCATATACTAAAGACTTTTCTTGAAAAAGAGCTAAAATTATTACTATATAAGACAGAAGATAGTTAGTTAATATTGATAAATGAAACAAATGCAAATTGAATCTTAGAAATAGCTGATAATAAAACTTAAACTGATACAATTATTTTTACTAAATACACGAAAGAAAATACAGAGCATAAAAAAGAAAATAAACACCTAGGTGTCATATATTTATTTTTAAAATATCATAAAGAAAGTTATTAAAGTTAAAAGCAAATTTCCCTTCTTTAGACAAACCAAAAAGAATAAATAGAATTAACTTCCTTTAACACTAGTTTAAAATTATATTATATCATATATTCTTAGGAAATGCTTTTATAACTAATTGAATATACTTTTAAACTTTCACTATTCAAATATTTAACTGTAAAAAAGAGATTAAGTAGAATAAATCAGATGAAGAACTTTCGAAGAGTACAATAAATTTAGTTTTAACATACAAAATCTTAAATTAATGTAGTTAAGAAATAATAATTTTTACCCTTAATATTTTGACTAATATACTCTAATCTATATAACTATTTCATATATCTAATTATTTTATTTAATAGCTATTTTATTCACATAACGTAACCTACCAATCCAATTTTCTTCATTATTTGATTTTTAACTAGTTTTTTATCAATCTACCTAATTTTTTAGTTACCTATTTTCTTTATCTTTTTCTCTTTCTAAAATTGATAGAAAAGCTAATAATATTTAGAAATATAATTATCTGATATAATGATGCTTTAATATTTAAGACTTATGTCTGTTAATTTTTTCTTTCTTATTAAATGTAAACTAGGATATTTACATTTTTTATTAACTAGGATCTATTAAATCTCAACTCTGCTAACTTAACTGTGATAGGTATAAATTCCTCAAACTGCGTATTTTTAGGTTTATTTCTGAAATAAAGGGTTGCTTAATTATAAATTTTAGCTAAAATAATTCACTTTAGTAGTTTTATTAATTAAAGCATCTAATTTATGTAAAATTGAAGGAGTATATCATTATAAACATATAAGACTTCTAAACAGCATTCTATTATTATGCTTTTCAATTCACTTACAACTTTAGTTAATTTTTACTTCCTCCAGATTACCGGCAGCATAGTTTTTGAATAGATAGAAAAAAAATTTGCTTTGATCTACATGTATATAGAAATAAATAATTTAAATTACAATTATAGCCTTTAATTTCTATTTAATATCTCTTAACATGCTATATAACTTTATTTTAGTCAGAATATCAGACTTTCTTATTTTAACAATTATTACGCAAGCTTTAAATCTTTATACTAGCTTTAAATTTAACCTGCTTTGTTAATTTAATTACAAAAGAAAATCCTTAGATGCTATTCAATTCTAAAATAAGGATGTAATTTCTATCTATAGCTGTTTGTTATATTACTAGGCAAAGTATGCTTGGTTGTCTCTATTCTTATATGCTTTCATTGATAAGAATAGAGACAATGAGAATCTAATAAATTACGTAATTTTTTAACTACTTGAATATTAAATAAAAGTAGCGTTTTTTATGAATTTAAGGTATTTAAGTTTTAAAATATTTATTCAGTTATAAAAAATGGGAGGAAGTTGTGGAGGAAGATAACTATAAAATTTAGGTTTCTAGAACTCAAAGAAAAATGATAAAAATGAGAAAAACAAGAAAAAAGAGTAAAAAGAGAAAAAGCAGTATGTAGAGCTTAACTTCTTTAAGTTCTTGTATTAGTGGTGTATAAAATATGATATTGATATTAAAATTCCTAGAACTTATACATTTGCTTTCGAAAATAGTTTGCCTATTATGTTCTATAATGACGAGAACGGCTTCATTAAAATGGCTAAGGTATCTGAAACTAAAATTTAAGGAGACTTTGAGAAGTTCGAAAGCAAGAATTAACCATTTCCAGCAGGGGTTATAAAAATTATGCTATCAAAACAGAAGTAAGATATATGCTTTCCATTAATGACTGGGAAAGGAATGATGGATTTGTGGTATTACTGTGCTAAGAATAAAGTTCCTTGTATATTCTAGAAGTATATAATTCCTAGGAATAAATCTGCTTAAATCTTAAGAACTATATATTAAACTAAAGTCACTAACGGTTTTGAATCGTCAAAGATTCATAAAGTTTTAGTAGTAAATAACAAGGAAATAGAGTAGACATCCAAAAAATTTAACTGGGATGCACTAAATAAAACAAACATAATAAAAGAGACTATTCAAAATATTAAAAAATAAGCTTTTAAACACTAAATATTTTAACTTGCTAACTCAGATTCCTTTAAATCCAAATTTTTAATCCCAGATCCTATCAACTAAAGAGCTAAGAATAAAACTGATTCTTGCAGTCTTGAGACTTTCTAGTAATTCGAATTATAAGAATTTTTTGAAGTAGATAAAGCTTTGATAAATATTAAAGAAGTGCTCGAAGAAACCTTTCTTAAGGAAAAGAACTGTTAAGTTAAATACTTAAGAGCTAACTTTATTATAAATTCTAAGTCTTAGTTAACATTAATTAACCTTAAGGATTGAAGTTCTAACTACACTTTCTATTAAAAACATCTCTTATATTAAATCCAGCAAACAAAATAATCAGATAAGAGTGGAAAGGGTTAATCAGATAAAAAATAAGAAATTAAAAATTCTTAATTGGACTTACTTGAATAGCATCAGTTTCTGCAAACCAAACTTAAGAGTTTTTATTATAGAGACAAAAGTGCAGATGTATTTTATAATTCTCATACTATAAAAAATTTGCAATAGGAACATTTTAATCAATTTAAGTAAGAAGCTAAAAATGAATAAGGTGAACAGAAAAGAAATAGTAAAGATTTCTAAGTTAGATTAATATAGAAAAAGGTGAAAAGGAAAAATCTCTCAATATCTCATTAAAAATCTAGCTCATAGAATATTTTCCTTAAATAAGAAACTAAAATTGAAATCTTATCTGAGATACAAGTTGAAAAGAAGAAAAACTCTTAGAATGATTTTCATATAATGGCTTAAGATTCTAATTCATCAGATTCTTTTAAAAAGATTAGAAGTAATCAATCATCTAAAAATAATATTATGGACTAAAATTTGACTCCTGTAAAAAAATCCTCTCTTAGAACTTAATTTAATGCGAAAAAGAAAGTAAATGACTAAAAACCTCTTGAAGGTTAAAATGAAAATGAAAAATAGGATAAAGCTTTATAGCCAGATTTGGACAAAAGTATATAAATTGCTAAACCAATAAAAATAAAAAGAAAGAATAAATTATAGAAGAATCAGCTGCTTTAAGAGTTGTACTAGGATTAGAATAATACTCATGAAGTTGTTTCTTCACCAGTGTAGAGTGGTATGGACACTTTAGTAAATAAATAAGATAGAAGCTTAAATAGGTTAAAGTTGAATAAGATACAATATTAATCAACTGAAAGTAATGATTCTTAGTCTAGCAAGATTTTAGACATATCTTTCAAATCTCCTTTTAAAATAAAAAGAAAAGGAAAATATTTTTAAAGCTTAAATGCAAGCTCAGTAGAAAGCTCAAAATCTAAAAAGCATAACATAAGTTCAAGGAATTCAAATTCTTCTTAATAAGAGCTAAGCGGAGAAGAGAAGCTTTTACAATCTAATTTAGCTTAGAAGTAAATACATAAGAATACCTTTCTGGAAAAACTAAAATAATTCGAAATTTAGACTCTTTATAAAGAGGAAGATTAAAGCTTTCAAATTACTAGAATAAATCCATAATAAAATATAAATGAATCTTAACCTCTAAACAATAAAGAAAATAAAAAAAAGCAAAAAGTCCAGAAAAGTCGTCCTTAGTCATTGGAATTTTTGCTTAAAAGTAGACAATATTATAATAAGGATTCATTTTTAGACACTTCATAACCATCTTCAACGCGAATTTTAAATTCACCAGCACTTAGCAAAAAAACCTTGAATAAGTAATTTGAAAATATAATAATATCAGAAGTAAAATAGCAGCAAAAATAGTAGCAAGAAAAGACCCAGTCAAAAATGGATATGGTAGGTTTATTTTATTTTAGTATATGAAGAGAAGATTTAGTAAATCGATATACTCAGAGTGATAAAACAGTTATTATTTAAATCATTTTCTCATATAAAAGTCTATTTCTATTTTATTTGTCTAGTGAAAGTATTAAAAGTCTAAATTTGTTCTGATAATTACATTTCAACTCGTTAATTTTAATAATATCATAATAACTTAAATTTAGAAATAATAATTTTTTTTAAAGTTTGATATTAAATTAATAGTCATAGCTATACATAATTTTAGCTTCTTTACTTTAACAATACTTTTTATATACTTGAGATATATGAAAAATACTTAGTTTAATACTATCAGTTTTTATCTGTCTATTTTTACAAAATCACTTTATTATTTAATAATTAAAATAAAATCAAAACATAACTAGTAATGCTTAATTAGAATGAGTAAAGTTTATATTATACTCTATATTATTATTTTAGTTTGCCTTTCTTTAAATCTTTTTACCATTTTAGACAACAAAGTTTTTAGACTCTTATTTAACTCTTTAACTCGTCTCTTTCGTCTACTATATATAAATCTATTTAAATTTCTAAATTGTATATTTAGTTTTATTTATCCATTAAGAAGTTAAATAAGTATCTTTATTTTCCTTAAAGTTTGATGATTTAAGTGGCTTGATGTTAATAGTATCTTGATTTTAAAGTAGTATCAATATGTTCATTATAGCATAATAACAAATGAAAAGCCTAAAATATAAATAAAAGAAAGTGTAAAATTTAAGTTCTTTCTACTAAGCAAGAAGAGAAAGAATAGAGGATTTATTCTTATTATTAAAGTTAAAAAATAAACTTTTAAGCATTTAAAAGAGAAAAAGCTTCATAACCCTAGTATTTTAGAATATAACTAATATGCTATAATTATCATTATTTCAAGTTTTAAAAGTAAATGTATATTCCTTTAAGTCAGATTAGTTAATTATTCTATCATTGAAAGATAAATTGATATTTGCAAGGGATTTAGTAGTTTAATAATACTTAACTTTGAATTATTTAAATAAGGATTAATATATATTTGTCAAAGATATAAACTTTAATTTTATTACTATCTTCTAATATTAGATAAGTTATTCCTCTCTAATATAAAATAAAATAGATAATATTGCTGTATTGAATCAGTTA
Source organism: Loxodes magnus (assembly GCA_946699065.1). NCBI lineage: Eukaryota > Ciliophora > Karyorelictea > Loxodida > Loxodidae > Loxodes > Loxodes magnus. The sequence continues at coordinate 18,843 of CAMPDV010000290.1, forward strand.
GATATATAAGGTATTTCTAAAGGTAAGGTAAACAGATTTGATATATCTTAGAGATAGAAGTTTGATTATAATAATAAAAGAGAAAAATAAGAATAAGACTTTGATTATGCTAACTAGTCCAAAATATTCTCTTTAATGTGCTTTTCTTTAGCTATAATAGCTGCTTTTTATTCTTCATTTCAGTCCGATTTTTTATTGCTTCACATTAGGAATAAAAATGTATGTTAAGAATTTATAAAACTGACTAAGTTTATAGTGCTTTAAGTGTCTGGAAATATAGTTAGATTTTAGAGAAAAATATTTTCAAATAATTAAGTATTAAAGTGTTGAATTAGATAGCAAGTATAAAGTAATTCTTAAGAAGAAGCTACCAAATTTAAAATATTTATATAGGAAGATTAATAAAATAAAAAAATCAGAAGAAAAAGCAAATTAATAAATAATAAATTATTATCTATTAATATGTCAACTCATATTATCAAAATTATAAGCAGATTGTCATAATAAGCATATGTACCTTTAATGCTTATGTAAGCAGATATACCAATTACCAGCAGAAAGAAGTTAATAAGAAGAACATTAGAATAAATTAAATTAAATTTTAGAAATATACTAAAAGATTATTAAGAACTATAAAGCAGAAGCAATCAATAAAATAAAGTATTCCTAAGTTCAATATACTTCATTATTATTGATTTTTTAAGCAAATCTTGGTTCATGAAATAGATTTTTTTTGTATACAATAATTAATTATTTATTTCTAAATTCTTCAAAATTTTTCTGTATTAAAAGCAAAAACTAATTTTGCTAAAGAAAGATAAAGAGTAGATACCAGTCTAGTTAAAATTTAATTAGAAATTACTAGTAAAATTATTTTATAGAACATTGTATATTTTGCTCTTTAGTTTTAGGAAAGAAGATGAAAACTATAAATCATTAATTCTCGAAATCAAAAGCACAAAATTAGTTTTTTATTAATTAAAAATCTCCTTTATCTCTTAACCATTAAAAAAGAATATAAGTTATTATTGATTAAAACTCTGAAGTAGATGTAAAGCATATTTTATATTTATTCTTAATGAAATATAAGTCATAGCTATAATAAGTTTAATATATATCTACCTCATTAGAATAATGAATCATATTGGATAATAAGTTTTTAGTTGAAGGTCATTTAATAAATTATAGATAATCCTAAGTTATAAAGTAATATGTGATGATTACATTAAGTACCCTTATACTTTTATTTAGTATGTGGTGGGCTATTTCCCTAGTTAAGTTTAAAATTTAATTTTAACTTTTTAATGAAGGATTTAAAGCTAGTCAGATAGTCTAGATCTTAGATTTGAATTAGTATATTTAAGCTAGGCTTAATGAGACAGTTTTAAGAATAGTGTTGCATGTATTCTCAGATTCTATTAAACAATAGCAGAAAAATTCTTAGCTTTAACAGAGTTTGGTAAGATCTATAAATAAAAGGGATTAAAAGAGGTAGCAATCATATTACTAAAGATATACCAGGGCATTTTAATTGGTCCTTTATAGAATAAAAAAAACTAAAATTACTTAGTTCTATCTTGAGAAATAAACTATAGAAAGATAAAGCTAAAAGAAATAGCAACTTAAAAGATATCATACATTTTCTTTCTTATTCCATTAAATTTAATTAATATATCCTAGAAAGCTAAAAGTCAATTATGCTAGGATAATAAGAAGGTTTAAGAGAGAAAGAACCATATCTAGTAATGAAAATAGTGAATACAAAATGGCTTATTTAGTATTTTTAAATTTTAATTCAAGTTTATAATAAAAGAAATAGATTATAACTCTTAAGTTATTTCTAAACAACTAAGTAACTAAATTTAAAGCAAACCAATAATCATCTGTATATAATTTCTTAAAACCCATCACTTATCATTTACATCTAATATAGAACTTATTTATAGCTAGTTATTAAAACCCTTTAGTTAAGTTAAAAATAAATTATTTGAGTAATTTTTCTATCAAAGAACACAAGCTTATGTCGAATAAAAGTTATAATAGAGATGATCTCTTAATTTACTGTTTTTTACTTAATATACATCTCTATTGAAAGTTAGCTATCTGAAATTTAACATATTACACTATGAATTTTTAATTTTACACTCCTGAGAAATGCCTTAATTTTTTACCGTAATAATGAGTATTAAACTTACTTAAATATTTTTTTATTTGAAGCGTACAATTAAACATAGCATTTTGGCTATTTTGTATATAAACTCTTTATCTTATAATAATTTAAAACAGAAAGTGAAAACAATTAGTTAACAGATAAGATACTGCTAATCTCTTTAAGTTCTTTTAATCCTAAGAATTACAATAAATATAAGGAGATATGTATTTTTAATCTACTTAAGACTTACTTAAAAATATTAAAGAGTTAAATACTCTATTAAGTATGTTGTATATTTCTTAAGCAGATATATAGCTTAAATAATTAAGTTAAAAATACCTTCTGAATATTTTGCTTCTAATACGCTAAAAGTAAATAGTTTATCAAGATGAATTAAATGAATGAAAGCTTATAAGAAAAAGCGTCTAAAAAACAAAGCAAGTCTTTTAGTTTTCTGCCTTCCTTTTATTTGCTTATTACATTCAGTATACTTATGTAATTGTATTCCTATAGTAAAATTATTGAAACTTTTATATCTACTATTAATATCTTATCTACTTTTTAAAGAAATTAATTATGAGTTATGTAAATAATCTTTCATAAAAAATGGAAGGCTTAAAGAAAGGTTTCTACACCACCTCCAAGAAATAGGAGAGGGAACCAGAAGTCACTCTTAATCAGTCGTCTTACGCTTAACCCTAATCTTCTTCTTAATAAGACTAAACTCCGGTAAAGTAATATTAATCTCCCTTACCCAAGGAAGAATATCCAATTACTAGGACAAGCCATGAACTCACTCCGTCAACGCAGGAAAAGCCAAGGAAGCAGCCTAAGTCGGCTCTACATTAGGAGGTGTCGGAAGTCTATCCATTTGGGTAGTTGAGCATAGAACAACTAATCAAGGTAGTCATAAACCTATAGGAAGAGGTTAAGAAGCTCAAGAGGGAAAATACGAAGCTAATGGATTTAATTGAGCAACAGGACTCAAGAGAGCTTCGAATGGCAAATTGGGAAAGGGAGCTTGACACTCTCTGGAAGTATCAGTAGGAAGAGTTGAAACAGATGAGCTCCTCAATAAAAACGATACAAGATTAGAATAAGGAAATAATATTAAGTTAGAGACAAGAAATTCCTAAGATCGACAAAATGGAAATAGAAGAAGAGCAGGTAATCAAGATGGAGCCGGCTAGAAAGATAAAGAAGAAATTTTACTTTTGTAAAAGCCAGAATCATCTGTACAGAAGATGTAAGAAATTCTAGAAATTCAAGAAAGAATACTGAATTAAAGAAGAAAATGAAAGGAAGAAACTGTATTGCAATAAAGACGGACAAATATACAAGAAAAAATAAAAACAATCAAGAACTTCAAGAATAGAGAATATGAGAATTGGGACAAGAGAGAATCAAGAAGAAAAACCACCAAGATTAAAAAACTTTTATTTTATGCGGCGGCTTGAAGCTACTACAGAACATTTAAATTGAATTGAATAAATAATTTTTCAAATTAACTATTTCAGATTTTACTTAAATACCTTTAGAAAATTATTTAGAATAACAAGAATGTTTTTAATTAAACTAAAGCATATTAACTCTGAAATAAATTCAGTTTGTTTTTATGCCTTAATTATTGCTTTTTCTGAATAAAAAGAAACATATATCTCCCATTATAAAGTAATAAACTGATTTACATTTTGATCTTCTTGATATACATCATATCAAAATAGATTTTTAGTATTTCAGATTTATAGCTTTTTTAATATTCCTTAGATTTAAATCTGAATGATTACTTTTTTCATACTGTTAAATTAATTGAACGTCTTAATCTCCAAATTACCAATCTTGCTGTTTTGATAATTCTACATAATACTAGTAGTACTAAGCTTATTTTTAAAGGCTTTTAGTTGTTAAAAAGTATTATAAATTCTAAATATAATGATACCTAAGTAATAAAAGGCCTCTCCAACAAAAACTATTAACTCTCAGTAGGATGTGACCAGCAATCTCTATCTTCTTTAGCTGGAGATTCAAAATTTAGCAAAAGGCTATTACCGATCTTTATCAGTAAACTTAAGATTTGATTAACACTATGGAGATTTTTAAATATGAAAATTCAATTTTAAGATAGGAGTTAGCTTTATATCCATCTTTGTAGCAAATTTAAGGAAGACATTCTTAGTCAGAATAGATAGTAGAGGAACTTTAAAATTCTAGAAACTGAAAGCCAGAAAAACCCTAATAACTTAATGATCCAATGTAAATAGAAAAATAACCTCCAAAATAAGAGATTCCCTACAAAAGAAAAATGATATGCTGATAATGCAAGCAGCCAGGGCATAAAGCACGGAATTGCTACCAATTTCAATAAAAATAAAGGAATATAATTGAAAAATAATGGTAAGATATATATGAAATATACTGCATAAAAGAAGGTTTATTTTAAAGAAAAAAATTCCAACTATGCAAAGAAGCTTCTGATATCTAATAAGCAATTAATGAGTTCAGTAGAAGCTTTTATTGGGATTTGATCTATAGGAATAAATCAAAAAAATTTTTTTTTAATTCATCAAGGCTCATTACAGCGAAAGTTTAAGGCGATTATTATTTTCAAACAATAAACTAATATGTATTAAACCAAATAAAGGTGACACCATGATAATAAACTATGCTATGTTACAGGTATTAAAGAATATAATTACTATTTTAATTTTTACTCTATATCTAAATATTTTCTTTTAATCCTTACAATATTTCGATAAAAAACTTTTTGCTTATCCCCCATATCATAAATTATTATTACAATTAAATTTTATATTTTTTAAATTTCATAAATTTTGTAATAATATTAATTTAGTTATATACTTAATGAAAATATAATAAATCTTTATATATTATGAGAACTTATCCATTCTAATTTTTTCGAATAAATTCTAAGTATACTATCTTTATTTTAACTATTTTATCCTTTATTTAACTTTTAATTAACTAATAATTTTACATAGCTAAATTTAATTTTTTATCTAGTTTTGATATTAGTCCTACATAGGTATCATTATATAATTTATCAATTTTATTTTATATAAGTAAAGAAATCAATTATTTAATTAAGTTAAACTCTTCTTGTTAGACTTTAATAACCTTAGCCCTTTTGATTAATTTTTTTCCATTTATTCCTGCGTATAAATAATTATCTATAAATTTAGTTTCATTCTTATAAGCAAATCTTAAATTTACCTTATTATATTCAAAACTTAAATTGCCTTCTTTAGTGTCAATTATCATTTTTACTTTATATATTCCGTTTTTTAGGTGAAATAACATTCTGAATCATACTTGATCCTTGACTATTCGAATGATATCTTAGTTATTTTTATTATAAATATCAAGTTCATCTATAATCTAAAGTAGGTAAGTTAATATCAAAATTATTGCAGCATCCTTTATTTACTCCTAGTTTTACACATAAATCATTTATTTAGAATGTAAAAGTATAGATTCTATTTTCTTCAAATTAGGTTTCAACAATATTCCTCTATAATTCCCACTTTTTTAAATAAATTTTCTTTTTATCCTTTTCTACTTTTCATGCTTTATTTTTAACTTCACTATTTCATTCAAATTTTTAGTTATAAGATAAGTTAGGAAATATTTCACATTTGGAAAGCAGAAAAGGAAGTCTAATAAAAAGATAACTTGCTAAATTACTTTGGTCTCTTTATCACAGCTAATTTAATCTAATAATTTTAGCGAACTAATATTATATATCCTCTTTATCTTAAGATAGTGTAGTCTATTTCATATATATATCTTATTTAAATAAACTTTATTCAAAATCTTAAGCATTCAATTTTTATAATTTTACATCTTTATTAACTATCAAACTAAATTAGATTTAGTCAGATTAAATTTCTTTTTATTTAGTAATAGAAATAATAATAATAATATAAAATTTAAGTTTTCCATTTTGAGGTATTTCAATTTCGTCCGGAAGACAACAATTCATGCTCCCTGCTGTTAAATAAAAATTTTTGGCATCACCAATTTTAGCGAGATTGGAAACTCTGAATTTTCCAGATTTATCTTCCTCTCATTTCCTGTTCTGTCTTATCGTATCTTTCTTGATTTTATAAATTTCTCCACTTGGACTGCAATACATTAGGTTTAATCTTGTTTCTTCTTGATTCTTGATTCTTTCTTCTTTTTTCTTGAATCCAATAGTTCAGTTTTTTCTACTAGAATTTCTTACATTTCCGATATAAATATCACAAGCATCCACAACAAAAGCATATTTTTTAATCTTTATTTAGCTCTAATTTCTTTAAGGCTTTTTGATAATTTCTTCTTCAACCAATATTGGGTCACTTTTATGCTCTCTTATCTCCATTTGAAGTTGTAATTTTTGCTAGCTTTCTTCTATTTTCTCTATTCTATTTCCAATTTCTGTATGCTTCTATTGCTAGATTTAAGATTGATTGTTTTAATCTTATGAAATATTTAAGAAAGCATTTAAATCTCTTTCCTTGGACTTTAGTCTTGATTCGATTTCCTCTTACTTGTTCAGATTCTCCATTAGCTTGCCATTGTCCTTTTACAGCTTTCTGTTCTCATCCTGGATGTTCAGTACCACTTTGATGAGCTATTCCATACTCATCTGGCTAGAAGGATTGAACTCCGAGACTTCCTAGTGAAGAGCAGACTTCATCTGCTTCATTGGTTTCTCTTATGAGGGTGAAGTTGTTGCATGTGCTGTCTTTTGAGCTTGTTTCTGTTCTTCTCCAGGTTATTAGGATTAAGAAAAAGGTTAGGATTAAGGAAAAGAAGACTATCCCAGATTGGATTCAAGTTTCCTCTCCAACTTTTTGGAGGTGCTTAAAAACCTCTTTTGAATCCTTCCATTTTATTTATTTTGGTAATATAAATAAATTTTAAATATTCAGTTAGCAGCTTAAAGCCAGTAGATACTTAACTGAATAACAATAGGTACTATAGAGGAAAATTTTAGGATATAGTTAAGCATTTATAGCAACTAATTTAAATGAGTTTCTAATAAAATGGATGATTAATAATAATTATAATACTGATATATTAGTATTTAGTTATTTAATATAAAGTAGCTTAATAGTAATAGAATAATTATATTATAATTATAACATTTATATTATTCTTAGTTTAATCAAGCAAATTAAATCTTAAGTCTATAGTTATTATTTATTTACCTGTTTATCTAAATTAAGAATAAATATCATTTATTATTCTATAGGTATTAGGTAATTGCTATTAATTATATTATCTACTTTATTATCACTATTTAAGTATAATCAGCTATACTTTTTAATACATAAATGGACTTTTTAATGCAATTTATTTTAAATAATTAATTATCTAAATTATTTAAATACTACCTCTTAAAGGGAAATTTTTCTAGAAGAAAAAGGAACGCAAAATGACTAAGGCCCAAAATAAAGGAACAGGTTATAATAACCTCAATAGGTGTGGGACTCTGATCCGCTACTAGAAAAGAGAAAATAACGATTGGCGGGAGAAATTGAAAATCCACCTAAGAATCTAAAAAGTTATATCGATTTAATAGCCAGAGCACAGTGATTTTAATGCCAGAACAAATTGGACGAGAAAATTACAAAAAACATGGAGCCAACTTAGATACTTGGCCTAAAGACATCAAAAAACTCTTTTAGTTTAAATTAAAAATATATGAAAGGTTAGCAATATTGATTAAAAGTTTTAAACAATTAAATTATATTTCACAATTAATATTTTATTTCAAATGTATTTAAGCTTTAATTTAATATCCAAAGACAACATTTTAAAGAAATTCTCAAAACCAGCAAGATTTTAGATAATTTGATTGTTTGGTTATTTTAATTAAAATTTTTTTATAATGTAATTTAAAACATTACAATATTTATGTTATATATAGCTTACTAATATTAAAAATAAATGAAAATATTTATTTAGTAAAGAAATTATTAATAATTAAATCAAATATTATTATATTTTAAGAAGTAATAATAATAATAATGTAAACTAAATGTTAAGAGTTTTGGAGTTCTTCGGGATTCCAACCGATTTCACTCCGCCTTTTTTTAACGTGGATGTATACCACCGCCTTTTTTTGAATGTGGGTAGCTACCACAATGAATTTTCCATGTTACCACTAAATAATTTCTATTTATAAATTCCTGAGTCGGTTATTCAAAGTTTGTTTAACATCCTTCATGTTTTTATTTCTTTTCTTTTTTTTAATTTTTATCATTTTTAACAATTTTTTAATAAATGATATTTCGACCTACAACATCAACAATTTTTTGTTTATTTTTTTTATTCAACTAAGGCAAAACTATTTTTTCTATTTGTTCTATTCTTTTAATTAAACTTTTATCAACATTTTATTCTATATTTATTTCTTAATCTTTTGCTTAAGAAGGGAGGATTTCAATACTCATATTACCCCTTGTTTGAAATTATTTTAAGACTGAGTATAGAGCTATTGTTCTGTCACAATATTGTTTTATATAAGCTATTTCCTAAGAATTAATAGTTCATTATTTTGATCCTCAATGTTATTCATAAGCTCTCTAATTCTTTCTCCTTTATTATATGTTTATTCTTCATATTTAGAAATTAATTTTTTCATCTTTTCCATTTCAATTGAAAGCGAAGTGCTCTCATTAACTTGTCCAACCATTACTTTGCCTTCTGAAGAGGATCTTGATAAGTGTTCCATTGATTTCTACTTCTTCTCTAGTTCTTTGTTAGCTCTTCTTCTTGCGTTCCTTGCCTAATTTTTAGATAGTCGAATATTCTATTCCATTTTCATTTATTTTATTTTATTTTAAGAAGTATGATTAAATAAATATGTATCCATATTAATGTTTTTCTATTTATTTTCCTTTTATAAATATTAAAAATATTTCAATTCTTTTAAATAGCTATCTCATCTTATAAACTTTATTCAATTTTTTTTCTTTAGTTGAAAAATTACTATAAGTTTATTTTTAACAAAATTTAAATTAAATTATTTTATTATGAATAGTTCGAATATTATAATAGTTTAATTTAAATAGAGTGAATCTTGCCTCTAAAGATTATGAGAAGAATTTCCCAAAGGTGAACTGACTGAAAAGCAAGCTTTCTAAGTGTTAGACCAAACAAATCTCCTTGCCATAAGTTGAAAATCTATTTGTTATTGCCTGTTGGCATTCTGTGCTTGAGAGTATTGGAATCTCAACCTTGCCCACTATTAGAAGAGAAAATGCTATGGGAATATTGGGATTTAAAGAGACTTAAAAATTGACTTTTAAAGAGACACTCCCTATTAAAGGGCTACACACTCTATAATAATATTTGTTTAATTTTTCAGTCTAAAATTAAAAGATTATGATTATACAATTTTATAATTTATAAAAGCAATATCTTTGAATAAAAAGAATCCAGCAGAATAACTATTTATGAGCTTAATCTTTTTTAAATATTAAAAATGCTTTATTCATGTAACTATAAACTTTTTATTATAATTGAATTTGTCTTTTAAAGATTAAAATATTAATATAAGCTATCATATAAAATTAATTTTATCTCTAGAAATTAATTATTCTTCATATTAAACAGATAAAGTTATATATCTATTGATATTTTCTACATTAAAATTAGTTTTTAGTATCTTTATTATGTTTCTTTTTATTCTATTTTAATTTTAGATAAGCTATTTTTTTTAAAAGATAAAATATAAGATTATATATTAAAAGTAATGATATATAGAATAATAGAGTTGATTATGTATTTATTTAATATAGATATTAATAATTATGCTTTTAACTAATTAATTTTGATTATTAATATTTATATTATTTTTTAATTATATTCTAAATTATTATTCCGAAGTCTATCAAGCTCTTGCTTTTTTTATTTATTTCAGTTTGTTATTTAATTCTATAAATATTTACCATCGAAATTTTGAAATCACTCAGATCAAAAAATTATTTAACAATATAATTTTGAATTAAAGCTTTTTTGGATTTAGAATCATTTAAGCAATAAATGTTTAATGATGACAAGAGATATAGTTAGCATCAAACTGAGATTTTATCTTATTAAACTTCTTCATGGATTCTGAAGAATATAAAATAATTAATTAATTTTAAGTTATAATTACTAAAAAGATGACGGGCTGAGGTTCATTCTCTGATCAAAATTTCTAGTTTTATGGATAATGTCAAGTTACTATCCTATCACTAAGAAGGTCCTTGATTAGAGTCAATCTCATTAAATGAACAAAATCTTTTTAATGGAATAATTAATAATTTATTAATCATTGATTCATACCCTTAGAAATATAGACCGGAATAAAACAAAATAAATTAATATAACTAATTTTTAGTTTAGTTTTTCTTAAAAATGTTTAATATTTTGTTCTTATTTTATTATTTTTATTTAAGCATGTATGCTTATATATTTAATTTCTTAATCAACATTTTTTTCATCTTTTTATAATATATTTATTACAAATTTTGTGTTAGTTGAATAGATTAATCATATAAATTAATTTTATTTAATAAATATTTTCTAAATTTTCTAAATTACAATAATTTAGCTATAATAAATTATTTTAGTATTTTTAATATTTAGTCTCTTAATATTTGATATTAATCTATTTTGATTATTATTAATTCATTAGCCTTTAATTATTTTATATTTCTAATATATAAATATTTAAACCTTTATACTAAGTAGCAACTTTATATTAGCCTAACTTATTAATAATTGACTCTAATATACTTATTTTAATTTTTATTAAACAGGAAATATTTAATTTTGTAATTTAAGTTAAAGTAATTACAATTTGTCTATGCTTTGTATCTTTAGTTATCTATAATAATTTTATTTAAAATATAACTACTTTGCTTATATTTTTATTTAGTTATTATAAGATTTACCATACTTAGCTAATTTTATATAATAAAGTTTAATTTTATTATATTAATATGGTTATTTGGAAAGTTTAATTTTATTATATTTATGGTTATTTGTTTAATATGAAGCTAATTATACTTGTTATTATAGCAATTTACTTAATAAAATAGTAATTGTATAATATTTTATATTAGTATGTAAAATAAATTTTATAGTAAAGATCTAAATATTTTAAATATCTCTTATATTTCATTTGCTATTTTAAATTATATTCTCTGCACATCATTATTTAGTTATTTTTCATCAATCGAGGAAAATAAAAAACTGGTATATAAATTAGTGAGTGAAATATAATTAAAACTTGCTTTTTTCTTCACTTATTTTTAATTTGTTATGTAGCTTACTTTATAATGTTAAATAGATCTAAGTATATTTATATATTACTATTCTTTAGCAGATCTAAGTATTATCTCTATAAGCATCAAGCTAAAATGTAACTAAACAATTACTAGCTGTCTAATATTTGAGCCATTCACAACAATTTTTTAAATTAATATTCCTTCTATAATTAAAGCTAAAAACATACTCTCTTGTTATATTATTAATTCCATTTTGTATTAAATATGAAGTTTTTCTTGTTTATTTTGAGATAAATTATGATATTTAACTTTTTTAAATAAATTACATAAAATACATATGCATTAAAATAAAAAATTTGATACTTTTTATCAGTTAACTTCTTAACTCATTTATCATTTTTTTATTTCAAATTTTTTGATTACATTTACAAATATACGTGAAGAAGAATCTTTAATAAATGATTTGCTGGTTATTTTCTGCTTTAATCTTAATCTAATTAATAAAATTTAAACTATAGAAAAAATATTTTAACTTGTATTATTAATGAAAAAGTTCAATTTATGTTTACAACTTTAAACTCTAATTTTTATTGCTTTTTGCATTTTTTATTTATAATTCCTGCTGGTTTTATTATGACTGAGTCTTGAAAAAACAATCATTTTCTGTCTGGTCATCTATTTGTAAAGCCAAGTCTTGATTATTTTAGCCACTATTATATATTTAAAATTATAATTATGCTTAAAAAATTTCTTCTTCTGGAGCTTGGTAGATAGCCTTTATATTTTGCTCTGAATTTAAAAAAAATTGTTCTTGCTGCGAACTATTGGAGTGATTAACCTCTGGATTAATCTAAAATAATTATTAATCAGATAAAATTTCCTTTGTATTAGGATTACGACTTTTATATTTTTATTCTACGCTAATCTTCTCATCTATTCATTTTTACTTTAAGTAATATTTCTTTTAATTCTTAATCTTCCTAAAATTTTCGTATCTTTATCTTTTGAATCCACTTTAGCTTTTGTAAATATTTTCACTATTGAAGTTACTTGAGTTCTCATATGCATTATTACTTTCTTATTATTATTAACTAATGTATTTATTTGAAATTTCTTATTATTTTTATTTCTTATATTAATCTAAAAGCTCTAAACTTGTGCTTTTTCTTAACTAAACAGAAGAAGAATCTTTTTAAACTTATTGTTTTAATTTTTTTTATTACTAGTATTTTGCTTATTTATCAGGATTATTATCTTCATTTTCTTCTTCTGCTTGATGAATTTCTCACAAGGGATTTTAAGCATGATATTTTACTTACTTCATGTGCATTTTTTACTTATTATTATCTCTTAATTTGACATTTTGCATTTGATTAAACAACTCTAAGTTCTATTTTTACTCCTTTTTTCAATTCTAGATACTTTCAACTGACTCTAATAGTAACTAACCCATTTTTGATCCCCAGTCTTATTCTTATAACATTTATAGTTATTGATACATAATCTAAGCACCTTACAAGAGTGTCTGATTATCAATAGCTTCGTTAGTGTAGTCATTTTAAATAGATTAGCTAGATGATTGTTATTTCATTTATTCTTCAATTTTTTGACTTTTAAAATATTTTTAAGCTTAAAGTGTAAGTTTTTGAGTAGCATATTGCTCAATATTAGCTTAAAGCTAAAACTAAGTCTCTAATTTCTATTTTAGTTCTAATATTTTTTATTTTTCCTCTTCATTCTGTGATTTATCAGCTGAAAATTAAAAATTACCTAATAGTTATAATCAATAATTCCAGCCTCTTTTCTAAGTAACTGGATATGATCTTTCGTAATCCTGTATTATTGACTTACATTTTAGAATTGTAAGAATTACTTCCTATAAAAGTTTTTTTCTTCTTCCTTTTTACTTCTCATTAATGCATAGCGCGTGTTTCTTAAGCAGCAAAATAGTTTATTAACAGGAACAAAAATTAGAATAAGGGACAATAAAATTGCGATCACTAGGTAATATTTACCTTTAGTATTGTTATATGTGAAAAAAGCGAATCCACATGCTGAATATAGCAACATAAAGATAGGAATCTAATCAATATTAGAAGTATTTAGGTAATCAGAAATTTCTTTAGAGGTAGAATATTTTCTTAATAAGTTTCTTTTGTCTATCCAATATATAAGAACAAACAAAAAAAGAGCTAAAATGAAACCAAACGGAAAAGTAACAGCGTAGGTAAAGCAAACTATTATTATTTTGTTTATATCAGAATATCTAGAAGATATATCAAGCTCCTCGTCTTCAACTATTTTATTAGCTTCTTCCTAGGATATTTAATTATTTTATAACTTAGACTTTAATCTTCTCTTCTCTATAAACTTTCAGATTGACTGAGGCATAAAAAACTAAATAAAAATCTCAGATGCAAATGCAATGTAGCTTTTGAATATCTTCTCTATTGATATGGCAAAATTTTTAAAGAAAAACAAGTTAATGAAGAATATAAACATTATAAGAGTTCCTACTAAGCTTTATAGGATAGTCTTTTTATTTGTAATTGATGCTAAGTATCTAGTGTAAGTATCATGTCTTTCCATTTTTGTAATTACTTCTATCTCATATACAAATATTCAATTTGTTATCATTATAGCAATAGGTCCTATACCTATTATATAATAGTTTTTGAGTAATTAAATTAGTAATACTATTCAAAAACCTAGTGAGCTTAGGAAGAAAATATATGCTAATATTATTTTAGCTTTCTTTTTTTTCCATGTTCCTCCAAGATTTTCCCAATTAATATCGCTTGGTTCAGGAGCTTCTTCTGCTTAAATTAGGAATTAATTTTTGAATAATACTTAATTATCTTTTCGAAAGATAGCAAGTACTCTCCTTAGAATTTATTTTAAGACTCTTTACCAAAATGTACCTCCATATTTTTCTAAAACTACTAAAGCATCATCCCATTTTTGAAATGATACAATTGCTTGTTGCATTTATCATTTTTCCTGTTTTTCTTAATCTTATTCATCAATTTCACCTATTTTATTCATAATTTCTACTTCCAGTTCCTTTATTTTCTTATCTAGATATTCTTTATTGTAGTCTTTTTTGTAGCTTAGAGCAAGCTCTTTAATTTTTTAACACTAAGATTTATTTGGTTGTTATAGTTACCATTATTTAACCTTACACTTTGTTCATTGCTTTTAGTGTTTGACCAATTAGTGCAAACTTGCAGGAATCAGAATTTTCTCTACTATCACTGGTTTTTCATTATGATTTATCACATTTTCCTCCAAAAATTGTTTAAGCTCTTCTTAGTTAAAACTAGGTCCTAGATTTTTAAGTCAGACTGAATATTTAGAAGGGCTCTTTTATTTCTAAATGAGTTATAAAGTATAATTGAAGGTTAACTGCTTGATTATAATGAATCCTATAAACATTATTATTATAACTATCAAATGCGAAATCTCAAACCACTCAGGAATGTTGTATCTACTTTTATCTTCTTACCGATAAGACTCAACTGAGCTCCTTTCTAAGAAACTTAGATCTTTATCTTTGCCTTCACTAAAACAATTTAAGAATATAGGTAAGTTTATTGCAAAGGCAATAAGCATAAAGACAATAATATACTTTAAATATGTAAAATAGAGAGGAAATCCTATTCCTAATGAAACTAGTTTATCTAATTAGCAGCATAGGCTAAATTTTTTTCCTTCTGCTTTACTTTGGCAGCATTCGCAAACTTCTTTCTAGGTTATATCAATTTCCTTTACTCTTCTAGCTTTTTAGTGTATCAAAGCTTTATTATATTTTTCTTAGCTAGACTATTACTCTTGTAATAAATTCTAACTAGGTGGATTGATATTCATTTCTATCTAATTGTTCTCTTCGCTGATAATAAACTACCTTAGTTCTTATTATTTTTCATCAATTTTCTTAGAACTGAGAAAGATATCTTCTTATGCAAATTGCGAGCTTGAACTTCTTTCTGATTACTTCCAAGATAAAAACTAGATACCTTATTCTTACCTTCTATTAATGTCATTCAAATTTTATGCTGTTTTTTGATAACTCTCTTTAGGAATAAAGGAAAGATGGCTTTATCTTTATAACGGTCGTTCTTATTCCATCGCTCCAATTTATTAAATCCTTTCTATCTAGTAATTCTGCATCTCATACTCGGCTTATCCTTATTTAATCAGATTACAACTGAATTGCATTTTATTAGATTATTTCTTTTAAATTAAATGGGTTTAAATCTCAATTTCAAGAAAACTTTTTAAGAAACAAATATTGATAAGATTTTGAATTTGGTTGAATATCTAATAAATCCAAAATCTAGTTAGTTTAGTGATTTAATAAGTAAACTATTATTTAAATCTAATTCAATACAAATCTTATGAGATTATGTACTCTTTATTATTGTTTATTTCTATATTTTTGGTATCTAAATTATAAGGAAATCTTTTAAAATGGTTCCTTTAGTTTTTAACAAATATTATTATTCTCATAGCTACAAATAGTAAAATCATATGTAAAACGAGTTTATATTTTTGCTTTATTATACTTAGATTTTAGATCTTAATTAAAAAGTGTAATATCCATGCATTCTTAGATTTAGAAAAAATTGTAAAATTTTTTATTTTTATATAGACAACTTTATACACTTATTAGTCTAATTAAATATTAAAACTTAATAATTTATCTCTTAAACTAGCATAAATAAGTGCGAGTATTAGTTATTTCATAATTCATAATTAATTCAAAATTTAGAAAAACAAATCTTATCACTTCTAGCTATTTAGCTAAACATGCATATAAAGCTATAGAAGCTTGTAAAGAACTAGATTTTATTTCTTTCGAATTAGTTGATTATAAAGATTACAATATGATAGATAGAAATGAGATAGTTAATCATTAAATTAGAAATCATTTTTTATCAATTTACAACATTTAATTTTTTAATTATTCAAATTTGTTTTCATTATTTTCAAAATGAGTCAGATAGTTGAATGCTCTTAAAAAATCATTTTGTAATTTTTCTGAGCTAAGAAATTATTTATAATAGAGGCTTTAACTATTAAGTATTATATAGTGGAAATTAAAATTTCATAAGACAAAATTTGAAAAAATAAGGGGAAAAAATTTGAAATGCCTCTAAATAAAATTAAATTAAAGCTAAAAATGATATACACATCACTCTGGTATAATGAAGAAATTTTAAAATAATATAGTTATAAAAAAAGTTAGCTTTAAATAGCAAAATCATACTAATAGATCAATACATCGTTAATTTAATATATCTCAACCTTTAATTTTAAAGCTTATTTCATATTTTTAGTTTCTTTCATTAGAGACATGATTTCATTTAAGAATTTATAAAATGATAAGCTTATAACTAATAAAATTATTAATAGAGCAATATCTAAAATTAATATAGATTTATACAACCTAAAATTTTATTAAAATTGAATAAAAATTTAAAAGCTAATCTTCCCAAAATTTATTTTTTATGTCATCATTTAATATGAAAATTTTGAATTTAATTTAATTTTTCTTGCTACTAAGTTAAAGTTTTAAGCATCAACCCTATATGTAAGAATAATTTTAATAATAATTCTAAAGATTTTTATTATATAGAACTATTTTTTATTTTTAATTCTTTTTTACAATATGAAAAGTTCTATTAAAACTGCGTCTTTAGTTCAACTCTCAGTGAAAAGTTGAGAAATTTAAAGGAGTTAAAATTTAAGCTTAAACGCTCTCATATAATTAATATTTTTATTTTTAATATTTAAAATATATTTATCTTCTCTCTAGTCAATGATACATATATATTTTCTAAGAGGGTTATTAAATTTAAAATTATTTATTTTTAGTTTTTTTATCTATATATATTTTATCACAACTATTAGTATACCTTAATTTTATTTGATTTATAATAATTTTTATTTTTATACATTTATCCCTACTCTATAATATTAGATATAAATGGTTTGCTACTTTTTAATTTTAATTTAAAGATTTACTAAATTTTATCTATGTCGATAAAAAATTAAAAAGTGAGATTGATAGTTGTATAGCTTAAGAGTTTATTTATAGCTTATGATTTATATTTTAATATATTTGTTATATCTATACTTTTCTAGTTTCTATGGATATCTTTGCCCCTAGTATTAATTTTTTATATACTTAATTCAAACAAAACTTCTAAATAAATTCTTAAATGCTAAAAATAAATTAAGAATATAGCAGTTATAAATCCTTTTATTTTTCAGAAAAAGCTTAAGTCTTTAAGTCTTATAAGCACTGCATAAGTTTAATGAAAATCAACTTTATTTTTATCTAAAATATAGAAATTAAAATATTAAAAAGTGCTATTTCTTAAGTATTAGTCTCTAATTATTAAGTTATTTGCACTCTTTATATTAAAATTTAAATAGCTATTTAGTAACTTTATTACATTTATTTTTAGGTATACCAAATATTAGCATTGCTTAGATATGATAAAATTAAATATTTGGGAATAAATAATTTAGTTTTATATCCCTTAAATTGATTATTAGACTAAATATAAGAATAGTACCATACTGAAAATATGATAAGCTTAATTAATTTAATTCTATGCTACTAAATTAATAAATACAGAATAATTTTTATTATTTTTTAAATTATAGAAAGGTATTTAGTTTCATACTATTATTTAATTATATTAAGACATTTCTCTATTTTTATCTGGGAAATAAACATTAAAAATAAAAGGTTTTAATTATTTTTCTATTTCTATCTTAATTTAATTAAGTTTTAATTACTTTTTTCCTTCATAATGTTCTTTTTATCTTGCTAGCAGAAATAATTTCTCTTAGAGTAATTATTCTTAACTTAAGCAAGCATCAATTTAGTTTTTTATTATTTTGGGTATTTTTAATAATGATTGTTAATCTCTAATTTTACTTTAAATATTTGATATATTTAATATAATTTTGTATAAAAGAATCTAAATTAATATCTAATATCTCACTTATCTAAAATACTAAATAGTTAAGCATGCTTTTTAAATTTATAGGTTACTTTATAGTTAAATAATTAATTATTTCTATTAATTATAGTGAGAAATTTATTAATTACATTTATACATCTTAATCCTTTTATTTCAAATAACTAAAAAATAAATATAAGCTTTAATAGACTCTTATCAATCAATTTTTAGATCTTTCAGAAAAAAAAGGTTTCATCCTAATAACTAAATTTGTATATTATTTTACTAATTAAATCAGCTAGTTATACTAAAACTTTTATTAATTATCATCAGCACACTTTTCTATATAACAGTAAACATTAAATTTAGCATTTTTTATATAAGTAAAAATAATAAAATTGATAATTATTTTAAAATTTATTTACAACATTTTTAGAAGTAGCTAGTCATCATCATTTTATTCATATATAGACTTCAGCCTAATTAAAGTATTTTAATATTATCTAAGTAAAAATATAAAATTTAATAATAGTGAAGCATTTGTATAGCAGTCTAGCTAGATCTTCTATTAATAAAATACAAATGCTAGTAGATATAATTATATAAGTATTTATTATCTAGTTATTAAATATTAAACTTAACATTATTAGATTGATGGCTAAAGCTAAAAATAAAATAAAAAGTTATATGCTTTTTTTTGAAAAAATTTAGAAGTATGAGTCTTAAATAAAAAGAGAGAGATAAAGAAATGGTAAATAATCAAGTTAAAATATAAAATTAATTTCAATGGAATGTTTTATATTTCGAAAGTTATCTAAATTTAATTATTATCACTTTACAAAAAATATATATAAGGAAATTTTAAATTTTATTTATTTTTGAAAGTTTTGAATGTAAATGAAGCAATTGAATGACTGATTGTCCTTTAAAGCAGTTTATAGATCTAAAAGATAGGTATAATTAATGAATTATCCTAGTTATTTGTATGTGAGGAACAGCATCTTATGCTGCTAGCAGAAATGAAGATAACTTGAGATTATAAATAATATCGCTTTCAAAAGTAAATAGATGTCGTCGATTTAAGAATTGATTCTGATTTAGAGACATTCAGTCGTAAACTATGCAGATGGTAGTTTATCAAAAGTAGTTTCATTACGCAGGCAATTTTCTTTGACTTTTTTCTAAAAACACTATAATTTCTAAGATGGTACATATGAAGCAAATGGAGCAATTTATAATAATTCTTCTGACCATTGAATCTTTAATAGATAATAATAAAAAGAATAGATTAACAGTGCTCCTTCTTTAATAAAATCGTCAGGGTTTTAGTAGTCTAATTGTATTATTGCTTATGAAATCTTTCTTTCTACTTCTGAAATAGTTGATAGCTTTTCTTCTATTCTTTCTCTTCAGTTCAGTCTTCTTCTTACTCTTTTATTTTAGAACTATGCTGCCTATAGTTCTTTTCATCATTTTCTTCATTATTATTATATATAAATAAATAGGGAGGAGCAATCCTCCAACTGAAACTGACTTAAACTCTGGTACTAGGAAGTACCCCATAGATGAAGAGCCAGTCAAAAGAAGAAAAGACAAGATTGAAGAGGCATTAAGTAGCATTAATGGTGAAAGATGCCAGATACTAAGGTCTTTTAGGGTAGTATTCCGATCGTGGCCCTATAGAAGACAAAACTCACGAGGGAATGCTAGCACTGTGGAAGACTTCAGCAAGGAATTTTTTTTAACTTTAAAAATCTTTATTAAAGAGCTGCGCAACATTGCAGTGCTACGCGCTCTATAATCTAATTTATTTATATCA
Organism: Loxodes magnus; assembly: GCA_946699065.1. NCBI lineage: Eukaryota > Ciliophora > Karyorelictea > Loxodida > Loxodidae > Loxodes > Loxodes magnus. The sequence continues at coordinate 39,078 of CAMPDV010000290.1, forward strand.
ACACTTATGTTATTGATTAATAAAAGTCCATTTCTTATAAAATTTTCTTTTATAAATCTTCCTTCTATTGAACAATATATTTAGTTCAGCTTTTTTAAAATTCTTTTTCCTTATCTTTACTTTTATTTAAGCTTTTAACATTGTTTTACCAGATGTCTTTTCCTCTTGTATAATCAACATCTTAATTATTTCTCTGTTTACAAGATTATACCGATTTTAATCTTTCTTTACATTTATAAAATCTAAATTGCTTAAGTTTTAATAAATTATTGATTGCATAAATAAGGAAAACTGATTTAATCTCTCTTCTATTTATTTTATGTAAAAGCTTACCTCTTACATATCCGATTTGCTTCTAAATTCCTTTTTAAATTAATCAATTTCTTGTTAAATCTTCGCGACAGTTTATAAAAGGCTCTAATTTTTGTGTTTTATTCCAAAAATTAAGATTTTAGGATCTGATTCTCAGAGAACAGATTTATATCTCTTTTTAATAATTAATGGAAAATATTGCTTACATTTTTGCTTTAAAAGAAGCTTAGTAAATTTAAATTTAAAATATAATAAAAATTAAATTATATTAGAATTATTTTATTCTTTAGCATTTCTATTCTCTAAAATCTAATTTACCTAAATTTCTAGAAGATTAAGCAAATACTAAGATTAAGTTAGTTTTTGCATTTTTAATAAAGTAAACTTATATAATTATTTTAATCTATTTTCTTAATGCTTAAAAAGCTTATAGAATGTTTATATTTTAAATAATTAAATTTTAGTATTTGGATTCTTTATAGTTTACTTATTAAAATATCTCTAATAATTATATTAATATAGGTTTATTCTATGTTTAGTAACTTTTATATTGTTAATTATAAATTATTTAATCATATTGTTTTCCTTAATAATTTGCTATATTAGATACATTAAACATTTAAGCTTTTTATAGCATTTTATTATTTTTAGTAATAATAATTAAGTATGAATGAATGAGGTAATTAATTTATGTGGTTCATCATTGATAGGTTGACCACAAATTAAGAGAGAATCAAAAGTATGAGTATTCTTGGAAATTATCTTATCTGACCAGAATCTTCTCATTTTCTTCCATTTATTCTAATTCTTCTTCCAATAGATTCATTATATCATATCTGAATAATTAGAGTCAATATCCATTATTAGGTCTTTTTAAAGCAGTAGAATTCTATTCTCTATCTATTACTTTTCTAACTCTTTCATTTGTTTTTAGATAGTTAGGCTATCTGTTAGTCTTTTCTTAGCGCATAGCAAGTTCCTTTCCACATTTTCTAAGAATTGTTATAAAGGTGTTAGATTAAGTTTTTATTTTTGTCCTCTTGATAGCCGATTATAAATTCAAGTATGCTCGTTGTATCCTGCTCTGTAGTCTTTACCAATTGTTTTCTAATAAGGAAGCATTTTTTAAATATAACCCCGTTTTCTTTTCTCTAATATATCTTTCAGAAAATTTTTAATGCAACAATCTTTTTCTTTTCTTTTGCTCACTTGTAGGGTTCTTATCGAATTTTCGAATTTGTAATTTCCTCTCACTATTTCTTCAAGTCTGAGGTCCAGGAAGGCTTATTTTTATTAGTTATTACTAATATTTACGTTCACGAGATTTTCTATTAGCTGTTCTCTTTCTTCTTTGTATCATCTGCAATCTTCTATTATATGGATCTCATCTTCCTTTCTATAATTGCAGAATTAGCATGGTTCACTCTCTATTAGATTTCGTTCTTTCATTGCTTATGCTGCTCAATTACACTTGGCTCTTAGTTTAAATAAGTAGCATATTTCCTGTTTTCTGTGTTTGTTGAATCTTAGATAGTTTGGTGTTCCTTGTATGAATTGTTCCATTCATTAACTTCTATATTTTTAGCAGGTGATTATATTCTAAATTCGTGTAATGGAATGCACATCATTATGGAACTTTATCTTTTTTTTATCAATATTTTTCCATCTCTTCTTTTCTGTTATCTTGTATTATTATTTATCATTGAGCTGAAGTGTCTCCATTACCTTCCTTGAGTATGTTTCAAATATATAGTTATTCCTCTTTGCTAATTAAAATAATCATCCATTCAATGTTGATTCTCAGTTTAGGAGCAATTTTCTTCTGAATATTAGCATATGTTATCACATATAGTATTGTAGTTTCAGGAATTGCAGTTCATTCTCCAGGATTTCGTTTTATGCGTAAAATGTTCCATCTATTACAGCTCTTAATGATCAACGCTGCATGATTTCCAATTTATTTAAAGAATTGTTTCCTATAACTTCCTCTATGAATGGAATACATTCGTTTCCATACCAAATATTTGATTTATAAAGGATTTTATTATTATAAATGCATTATATGGAGTGAATCCTTTCTAAATTGTTAATTTGCTTAAGATTCATGCTTGGGTTTCCTAGCATTCTTATATTCTTGATTCCAGGTGTTTTTAATATAGAATATTTTCTTATATCCAATGGCCCAAATACTTAAATTCCTTCATTTTCTCTATTACTATTCCATTTATTGTGATTATTTCTTAATTTTTTCATGCATTACTATTTCATGCCATTCGTTTTTTTTGCCCGCAATTTATAAATTATAGAGTTATGATCATTATTATAGTATATCAGTCATATCTTCTAGTTAATCTAGATGAACTAATGCTACAATATCATCAGCATATACTAGGGTACTACATATCTTGCTTCTGTTCCCTGTTCCCTGTTTAGTCTGTATTGTAATCCCAATTTTTTTTCCTTTAGTTCATTCAGTAGCTAATTTATTATTATATTGAATAATCACGGGGAACAGGCACATCCTTATTTTACTCCTTTTTAAGTTTCAAATTCTTCAGAGATTATATCATATATTCTTAATATTATGCTCTCCTCTTTATATATGTCTGCTAGGAGTCTTATTATTCCTTCAGGTACTTCGATCTCATTCAGTATTTTTCATATATCTGATCTGATTACTGAATCAAATGCTTTTTTGATGTCAATAAAAATGACGATAGCCTCTTGATTGTTATAATATAGTCATTCTTGCATTGTTCTTATATTGAATATTTATTGCGAGCATGATTTAGCTGCTTTAAATCCGTACTATAATTCATCATCACATCTTTACAAATAAGGTTTAGTTACTCAAATAGTCAGAGATCTATGATTTCCGAAAGGTGATTTATAGTGATATGGAACGGTAGTTCATAGGGTCATCTGTCTTTCCTTTTTGTGTAGCAATATAATGTAGGATTCTCCAATCTGTTTAGGTAATTTTCCCTACTGAATTATATTTTAAATTAATTTTTCAGTTATATTTATTAAATTCTCTCCTCCGGCTTTTATTACTCCTATTTAGTTTTGGTCTGGTCATGCAGCTTTTCATTAGCTTACTTTATGCAGAAATTTTTATGTCTTCTTTCTAATCTATTAGTTTATTTTTATTTTTAAATTTTTCTGGCATGTTATTATCTCCATTTTTATATAACTTTTTCCAACTATTCTGAAAATTTTTGATATCTTCCTCGTTTATCAGTGTTCAAGCAATAAACTTCTTTTGTCTAATGTACTTTTAAATTCCTTTCCAAATATCATTCATATTTCTCTGATTAATCTAGTCTAGATAGCTATTGAATTAGTTTCTTTTATCTTTTCTTTCTTTTTTTCTAAATCTATTTCTGGCTTCTTATCTTATTTTTATGTTGAGTGCAATGTCCCTTTTTCCTTATCTTATAAGACTTTTCACTTTTTTTGCTTATTTTTTAAATTATCTTCTTAGCTTTTTTTGTTTCCTCCGAGTAATTGAATTTTCTTTATTATTGACTTATGTATTCACATATGCTCTCCACTCCTTCCTGTATTTTTTCTTTCACGTTTTATAATAGTCTTCATTTTTTATGTTTTCAAACCCATTTATTCAATTTAGTCTGGTCATTCTTGAATTAATCTTATATCTATTTTCTTTTTAGTTTCTGATAGAATAGTCTTTTTACTTTGTAGCTTTTCTTTCCTAATAATAATAAATGAACTTAGTGTTAAATAAAAGTTTGCTATCCCTGGGCTTTCAACCAGGTACCTGCAGACCAATTTTTTTACGTGGTAAGTCTTCCCCGACCTTTTTTGTAAGTGGATGGCTACCACTGTTAATTTTCTTAGTTGCGTATTAAAAGTTTTTGTCTGTAAACTCCATTTTCAGTAATCCATAGTTTATTTAAAACTCTTCATGTTTTCTGCTCTTCTCTTATCTGTAAATTCTTTCATTCTTTGCAGTGTCTTAATAAGTGATTCTGTGAGTAGCAATACCAACAATTTTTTATTTATTTTTCAGTGTTCTTCTTTTTAAATATTTTATTTTCCAGTTGTTCAATTCTTTTAGTTAAATCCGTACTTACCTATTCTTAACTAGGTTTATTTTATTATGTATTCTAAAATTGGATTGGAGTTTCTTCTATAATCATGCGTTGAGATTATTTAAAATTTGATTATGACATTTCTCATAATTACTATTCTGTAACTAAACTACTTTTTATTAGCTAGCTTCTCAATATTTTTAATTCGTTATTTTAATCTTCGATGCAATCCATAAGTTCTCGAATTCGATCTCTGTAATTGAATATCATTTCATCTTATTTAGTGATCATTGCTTTCATTTTTTCAATTTAATCTTGAAGAAAGTCGTTACTCTAAATTTGTGGATTAACTGACTCAGCTGGACCTATTATTATTTTTCCTTCAGGTGAAAAGCTAGATTCTTATTATTGTTTTTATTTTTTTAGTTCCTCTTTCGTCGTTTGCTTTCTTGCTTTCCTTATTTAGTTTTTTGAAAGACAGACCTGTTATTCCATTTTTTTTTAATTATATCTTCAATATATTATTCTTTTAATGGTTTCTATCATATTAATACAAGTATTAAATTCTTTTTAATTATTAAAAAACGATCTAATGTGTGTCTTTTAATCTTTATTTTATCATCTAACTGTGATTATATCTAAATTTTCCTTAGTTTTTATAAATCATTTGAATTATAAGCTGTTAAGATAATTCTAGTTCTACTAATATTAAGGTTTAATTATAAAAGAAAATGATCTATTAGCTTTTTAATTTGATTGTAATTTGATTGAATTAACTTTTCTTTTAGTTATTTTACTAATAAAGGTATAGTCTTTGCTAAATCTATTCTATTCTCTATTTTAATATTAAGAAGTCTCTTTGCTTTTATTCTCCATTATTTATTTGTTCTTTTAAAAGTATTTTTAGATTATCAATTATAAACTCTTTCTAACTTAAGAAAATTACCTTTTAAGAGCCTAAAGTTTAGATATTAAAGAAATTTCTTACCAAGAATAAAATTAAAGGAGATATAGATAATTTGGTTTTCCTTTTGAAACACTAGCAAATAACTAGCCTCTAATACTCTAACTATAAAATCTATAAAGTTAATTACTTATATAGTCATAAATAGATTAATTATTTTGATAAATACTGCTCCTTTAACTGCCATTTTTGTATTTTGCTGATTATAAAATAGTTAACTATGCTTTACATTAACGAAAGTTAGAAAATAGATTAGGATAAAACTTAAGAATTTTAAATTAGTAATTTGCCAATTTGCATTTCCTAAATACTTAATCTTACTTGATTTAAAGATAAAAAGAAAAAGGATATGAAAAAGTTTAGTTTTTTAGTTTAAATTTAAAGCAAAAAAAGTTATATAAGGTAGTTATTCAGAAATAATGAAATAATAATCTTTAATCTTATAAATAAGTTTATTATATGCATTATTAACTCCCTGTTAAAGATAAATACTTTAATACTTTATCTAATTAATAGAAATAAATTAATGTTGAACGAGGTAAAAGCTAGTCCTTAAGCATATTTCTCTATACCTTTATTTCTGATATAATTCTTATATATCTCATTGCTTTTCTAATATTTCATCATTTATCTTATTTTAAATGAGCAAATTAAGAGTATAATTTGCATCATAAAAGATGAAATATATAAGAAAGAATCTTGCTTTAGATATAGTTTTTATATTAGATTTATACTAGTATATAATTTATTCTATATCAACTATTTTAAGCTAGAAATGCTTACCTAATAAATAGCAATACTTTAGATAAAGTTTAGTATTAAAATAATAAGAAGAATCTACTTTAATATTCGTATAACTATCATTATTAATCCTTATGAAGCAATAATCTTTTATAATATAATTTTAATAGTTTAAATAATTGGCTAAGGGTATAAGTAAATTGTATAAAATTATCCTAAGCATAATTAATTCTATAACTATGTAATAGTTTACTATTCTATTGGTATTTTCTAATTATATCTTGCTTACAAATCTTTCAGTGCTACCATAACTCTTTAGGTTTATTTATCATCACTTATAGATATTAATTTCATCGAATTACATCTGGGGAAAATGGAAATGGAATAGAATATTCGACTATCTAAAAATTAGGCAAGGAACGCAAGAAGAAGAGCTAACAAAGAACTAGAGAAGAAGTAGAAATCAATGGAACACTTATCAAGATCCTCTTCAGAAGGAAAAATAATGGTTGGACAAGTTAATGAGAGCACTTCGCTTTTAATTGAAATGGAAAAGATGAAAAAATTAATTTCTAAATATGAAGAAGAAACATATAATCAAGGAGAAAGAATTAGAGAGCTTATGAATAACATTGAGGATCAAAATAACGAACTATTAATTCTTAGGAAATAGCTTATATAAAACAATATTGTGACAGAACAATAGCTCTATACTCAGTCTTAAAATAATTTCGAACAAGGGATAAATATGAGTATTGAAGTCCTCCCTTCTTAAGCAAAAGATTAAGAAATAAATATAGAATAAAATGATAGAACAAATAGAAAAAATATTTTTGCCTTAGTTGAATAAAAAAAAATAGACAAAAAATTGTTGATGTTGTAGGTCGAAATATCATTTATTAAAAAATTGAAAAAAATTGAAAAAAAGAGAAGAAATAAAAACATGAAGGATGTTAAACAAACTTTGAGTAACCGACTCAGGAATTTATAAATAGAAATTATTTAGTGATAACATGGAAAATTCATTGTGGTAGCTACCCACATTCAAAAAAAGGCGGTGGTATACATCCACGTTAAAAAAAAGGCGGAGCGAAATCGGTTGGAATCCCGAAGAACTCCAAAACTCTTAACATTTAGTTTACATTATTATTATTATTTCATCGAATTCGCTTGATTATGATTCAAACTAATTTAAAAAAGGGAAAACTTATAAAAAACAAGTAAGTTCTTGTGAAGAATATTAGGTTAGTTATTTATAGATAAATGTGCTGATTATGTGACAGTAAACTAATAATTGGCTTTGCTAAATATAATTTTATTGCTAATCTTCTTAATTAATAAATCTGAAAGCTTAGTATGAAGCTTATTTTATTAATTAATTAGCTCTTATCTTTTCCTTATATTAATACTATAAATAAATAAATTTAGACTTTTAGTCCTCTAAATAAAATATGAAAGAACTAAGGTTAAAAATTTTTAGTCCTAATTTAAAAAGCTCTTAGCAATTATTAGGAAAAGATCAGATAATAATTAACTTTATAAACATGAAAGAAAGTAACTTTTACACTAAATTAAAGAAGTATAGTTATTTAGGTAGCAACTAAAATTATAATACCATTATAATGCTTATCAATCATTGCATAATTAAATTTCATATATTCCACTTAATAAGCATGAGCGTTTAAAAAATCCTTAGAATGAAATATAAAGTTTAGCAAAATAACTTAAATTACAATTTTTGTATTGATGCTTAGAATGCTTTTATTTAATAAATTATAAAATTAATTATTTAGTCCTTATTTGTCTACTTGAATGTAGTGGATATCCAAATTTAGTACTTATAAATTCTATGAAATATAAAAAGATTAGCTACTGGTTAAAACAGCATATTTAAGAGATTAATAAGAAGGTGCTTGTAGAGAATTATTAACTTAATTATGTATAATTATTTTCAAATTTTCAGACTGAACTATTTACTCCTATTTTAGTTTAGTCAGATTTCTTTTGGTTATTTTTTCTATTTAAAGATAAACAAATAAATTTTAATTTTACTGTTTAAATCAAAAAGCCTAAGGTAGCTATTTTCCTTAAAAGTAACCAATTTCTAAAATTTAATACTAGCTAGATAGAAGAAATTCCTTAGATATTAAAGAATTATAAAACTGTAAATTTTATAATTTAAGCTAGCTTTAATATCTTCATTTCTTAATAATAAAGATAAATCTTTAAATTTATTATATATTCAAACATATTTGGTTAGCTATTGGCATTTTAATTCGCAATAGAGGTTTATTCGTACTGTAATATTCTAATTACACTTGATATTTAACTATTAAATCTAAGAAATAGTTTTAGTTAAAATTAGCTTAATTAAGTTATTTATTTTTTAAGATCTAACTATTAGATCATTATCTATTTTATAACTCCGTTATACCTTAACTAACTTTCCTTCTAGCATGAAATTAACTTTCTACTTTATTGCTAAAAATAAAAATAATCAGTTGCTTCTTCTAGTTAAATTTTCTTAAAAGATGATTTTACTTAAATAAATTAAGTGCTAGAAAATAGGTTAAATAATCTCATTCTAAGCTAGTTAATTTAATAAGCTAGCTATATTAATGAAGCAAAATAATTAAAAACTATGAATATTTTAAATTTTTAGAAAAGAGGATTTAATTCTTATAAGTCAGATATGCTTATATAGTACGTAGTCTATTTATATTTTAGTTATATGCATATAGTTGCTATGTAAACATAATTATTATTTATGAGCTAATACTAATAATTTCTTTAAAATTTTGCTTAGAAAATTAAATTATTCACAGTTAGATAAAGTTTAAAATAATGTCAAATAGACGATTCAAGTCTACAGAGTTCATACCTTTAAGACTTAATAAAGAAAAAAATTTGATTATTCAAATTGTACTCTTTCAAAATCTATAAAGTCACTCATTTAGTTGTTTAAAAATGCTATGAATATCTTTATTAGTTTCCTTTTTTTTTGTTTTATTTGTTAATAATAATTAAAAAAATAAACGAGGAATTTCACTATCTAAACAGATAGAAAATAATTTACCAATATTGATAAATGAAATAAATACAAAATAACTCATGAAAAAGACTAATAATTAATCCTAAACCGAAATATAGCATTTACTAAGCTATCGAAAGAAAATAAAGAAAATAATAGATAAAAATAAGCATTTAAATATCATATAATTATATTTAAAAAAAGTAGAAAAGAAGCTATTTAAGATAAATACAATTTACCTTTACTAGATAATCTAAGGAGGTAAATATAATTAGCTTTCCTTAATACATTTGACTAAGCTATTATGCTTCATATATTCTTTAAAAATTAAAAGAAAGTTTAAAAGTATGCTGCTTGATATTTTTACTAACCAAATATTTAATTAATAAAAATAAATAGCAAAATAAATTAGGTTAAAAACTCTAAGAGTATAATAGATTCAATTTTAAGCATACAAAATTTAATTTTAATTAAGCTTAAAAATAATAATTTTAGAACTTAACTATTTTGACTTATGTACTCTAATCTATATAGCATATTCACTATCTAATTATTTAATTTAATAAGAATTTTATTCTTATAGCAGATTATCTACCATTCCATTACCCTTATTATATGGTTTTTAACTATTTTTTATAAATCTACCAAATGAGTTAGTTATCTTAATGTATTAATTTCTATTCTTTCTTAAATTAATAAAAATATATGATTTTTAGTAATTACATATTCTCATAGAGTGTTATTTCTATTGTTAAAGACTTATATCCTCTTGAATAGCTATTTATTAGAAATTAATAATAGAATATTTAAATTATTTATTAGGTAACTATTATTTAATTTTGACTCTGCTATTTTAACTGTGCTAGGATATAAAATTCTCAGACTATCTAGCTTGAGATTTCTTTTCTGAAATAATGAGTTATAAACCTATAAATTTCTTCTAAAACTAATCATTTAGGAATTTTACTAATTAAAGTATCAATCTTCATGTAAAACTCTAAGGATTATATCATTATATACATTTAAGTTCATAAATGGTTTATTTAAAATTATGCTTTAAGTCTCTATGTAAAACTTAAGTTAATTTAATTTCCATAATATGAATAGCTTACTTTTTTAAGTAGATAGAAAGCTATTTTTCTTTTATCTACTTGTATGTAGAAATATTTAATGTTTCAACTATAATCTTAGTCGATATTATGCAACTTATCTCTAGCAATTAAGGGTAATTAATTTAAAATAGACCTAAGAATTATACCCTATTACAAACTGATTAAAGAGTAGCTTAATATAATAGCATTTCTATTTAATCTCTTAACATGCTATTTAATAACTTTTATTTTAGTCAATTAATATCAGACTTTCTTATTTTAACAATTACCACACAAGCTTTAAATCTTTATACTAATAGCTATAAATTTCACCTGCTTTATAAATTAATATCAAAAGAATATCCTTAGATGCTTTTCGATTTTAAATAAAGATGCAAATATCTATCTATAACTGCTTGTTATAATACTAAGCAAAGTATGCTTGGTTGCCTCTATTCTTATATATTTTCATTGATAAGAGTGACACAATTAAAATTTAATAAAGTACGCAATTTTTACGCTTTTTAATATTAAACAAAATAAGCGTTTTTTAAGAATTTAAGGTATTTAAGTTTTAATATATTTATTAAGTTATAAAAAATGGGAGGAAGCTGTGGAGCAAGATAGCTATAAAATTTAGATTTTTAGAACGCAAAGAAAAATGATAAAAAAGAGAAAAAAGAGAAAAAGCAGTATGTAGAACTTAACTTCTTTAAGTTCCTGTATTAGTGGTGTATGAAGTATGATATCAATATCAAAATTCCTAGAACTTATACGTTCGTTTTCGAAAATAGTTTGCCTATTATGTTCTATAATGACGAGAACGGCTTCATTAAAATGGCTAAGGTATCTGAAACTAAAATTTCCGGAGACTTTGAGAAGTTTTAAAGCAAGAATTAACCATTTCCAGCAGGGGTTATAAAAATTATACTATCGAAGCAGAAGTAAGATATATGCTTTCCATTAATGACTGAGAAAGGAATGATGGATCTGTGGTATTACTGTGTTAAGAATAAAGTTCCTTGTATATTCTAGAAATATATAATTCCTAGGAATAAATCTGCTTAAATCTTAAGAACTATATATTAAACCAAAGTTACCAATGGTTTTGAATCGTCAAAGATTCATAAAATTTTGGTAGTAAATAGCAAGGAAATAGAGTAGACAACCAAAAAATTTAACTAAGATGCACTAAATAAAACAAGCATAATATAAGAGACTATTCAAGCTATTTAAAAATAAGCTTTTAAGCATTAAATATTCTAACTTGCTAACTCAGATTCCTTTAAATCTAAATTCTTAATTCCAGATCCTATCAACTAAAGAGCTAAGATATAAAATCTTAATAGCAAAACTGATTCTTGCAGTCTTGAATCTTACTAGCAATTCGAATTAAAAGACTTTTCAGATGTAGACAAATCTTTAATAAAGGTTAAAGAAGTGCTCGAAGAAACCCTTATTAAGAAAAAGAATTGCTAAGTTAAATATTTAAGAGCTAACTTTATTATAAATTCTAAGTCCAGGCTAATATTAATTAACCTTAAGGATTGAAGTTTTAACTACACTTTCTACTAAAAAGATCTCTTATATTAAATCCAGCAAACAAAATAATCAGATAAGGGTGGAAAGGGTTAATCAGATAAAAAATAAGAAATTAAAAATTCTTAATTGGATTTACTTGAATAGCATCAGTTTCTACAAAGCAAACTTAAGAGTTTATATTATAGAGACAAAAGTGCAGATGCATTTTATGGTTCTCAAACTATAAAAAATTTGCAAGAGGAGCATTTTAATTTGTTTAAGAAAGAAGCTAAAAATGATTAAGGTGAATAGAAAAGAAATAGTAAAGATTTCTAAGTAAGAATTATATAGAAAAAGGAGAAAAAGAAAAATCTCTCAATATCTCATTAATATTCTAGCTCATAGATTAATTTCGAAAATAAAGAAACGAAAATTGAAATCTCATCTGAGATACAAGTTGAAAAGAAAAAAAACTCTTAGAATAACTTACTTATAACAGTTAAAGATCCTAATTCATCAAATTCTTTTAAAAAGATTAGAAGTAATCAGTCATCTAAAAATAATATTATGGACTAGAATTTGACTCCTGTAAAAAAATCTTCTCTTAGAACTTAATTTAATGCGAAAAAGAAAGCCAATGACTAAAAATCTCTTGAAGGCTAAAATTAAAATGAAACATAAGATTAAGCTTTATAGCCTGATTTGGACAAAAGTATAGAAATTGCTAAACCGATAAAGATAAAAAGAAAGAATAAGTTATAGAAGAATCAGCTGCTATAAGAATTGTGCTAGGATCAGAATAATACTCATGAAGTTGCTTCTTCGCCAGTGTAAAGTGGTATGGACACTTTAGTAAATAAATAAGGCAGAAACTTAAACAGGTTAAAGTTGAATAGGATTCAAAATTAATCAACTGAAAGTAATGATTCTTAATCTAGCAAGATTTTAGACTTATCTTTCAAAACTCCGTTTAAAATAAAAAGAAAAGGAAAATATTTTCAAAGTTTAAATGTGAGTTCAGCAGAAAGTTCAAAGTCTAAAAATAGTAGACTTAGCTCAAGGAATTCAATTTCATCTTAATAAGAGATAAGTGGAGAAGAGAAACTTATACAATCTAATTTTGTTTAGAAGTAAATACATAAGAATATTTTTTTGGAAAAACTAAAATAGTTCGAAATTTAGACTCTTTATAAAGAGGAGGATTAAAGAGTTAAAATTACTAGAATAAACCCATAATAAGATGCAAACGAATCTTAGCCTCTTGATCATAAATAAAATAACAACAAGCACCAAATCTAGAAAAATCGAACTCAGTCTTTAGAATTCTTGCTTAAAAACAAATTATATGATAGAGATTCCTTATTAAGCACTCCATAATTATCTTCATTTCATATTAGAAACTCACCAGCACTTGTCAAAAAAACCTTGAGCAAGTAATTTGAGAATATAATAATATCAGGAGTGAAAAAGCAGCAAAAATAATAGCACGAAAAAGACCAATCTAAAATGGAAATGGTAGGTTTATTTAATTTTAGTTGATAAAGAGAAGATTTAGTAAATCCATATACTTAGAATGATAAAAGTTTTTATTTAAAATATTTCTCATATAAAAGTCTATTTCTATTTTAATTGTTTAGTGAAAGTATTAAGCTTATAAGATTTGTTTGGTTATTACATTTTAATCAGTTAATTTTAAAGCATCATAATAACTTAAATTTAGATCAGAATAACTTAATTTTTTTGTTAGAAGACGATATGAAATTAATAGTCACAGTAGTGCATATTTTTAGTTTCTTTCATATATGCAATATTTTCTTTATATTTGAGATATATGAAGAAATAACTTAAGTTATATTATTAGTTTTTATCTGCCTATTTTTCACTATATCATTTTCTTATTTTGTGCTTAAAAGAAAATCAAAATTTTAGATGTAAAGTTTTATTTAGAAATGAGTATAATTATTTATTTTGCTCTACTTATAATTTTAATTTGGTTTTTCTTTATTTTTATCATTTTACATAAAAGCTTTTTAGTCTATTATTTAACTATTTAATAACTTCTTAGTCTATGTGTATGTTTATCTATTTAAAAGTAATAAGGTATTACCAATTCTAAAAGGTACTTCTATTTTTATCTATCTTATATGAGTTGATGAAGTATTTCCTTATTTCTTTAAATCTGATGTTATAAGTATCTTGGTATAAATAGTTATACTGTATTTAAAAAATATCTTAGCATAATATCAAGATTGGACAGTCAAATAATACAAATAGTAGAAAGTGCAAAGTCTAAGTTCTTTCTGTTAAATTAGATGAGAAAGAAATAGTGGATTGGTTCTGATTAGTAAGTTAAAAAATAAGATTTTAAGCATTCTAAAGAGTAAAATCTACATAACTCTAGAGATTTAGAATAAAACTTATATACTCTAACTAATGTTGCTTCAAGGTTTAAAAATAAATATATAATTTTTTAAGTAATATTAGTTAATATCATTGAAAGATAAATTGATGTATATAGAGGGTTTAATACTTTAATAACACTTAACTTTGAATTTTTAAAGCTTTAATACACTTCACTAATGACATAACTTTGAGTTAAACTACTAATATTTATCTATTTCATAGTATCTTCTGGTATTTAGCTTAACTATTATCACTTATAAGCTATTAAAATAGATAAATTAATTACAAAAAAGCAGACTAGTTACGTATATTCATCTTTATAGAAGGTAAGATAAACTGTATAAATGATTTGATATATCTTAGAAATAGAAGTATGATTATAATAACAAAAGAGAAATAAGATTAGTTGGAGTTTAAATTTTGATTATGCTAGCTAGTATGAATTATTCTTTTTAATATACTATTCTTTAACTATATAATTTACTTTTAGTCAGCTTTTAATTAATTCATATTAGGAAAAGAGAAAGTATGTCAGGAATTAATATAATCGAAACTAAGGATTATACAAGTACTAAGTTTATAATTCTTTAAGTATCTGGAAATAAGTTGCTGGATTTGAGAGAGAAAGTGATTTCGAATTATTGAGTATATTAATGTTGAATTAGCTTACAGATATAAGTGTTAGTAATGAAAATAAGTCACTTTAATGAAAATAGTTGTATTTGAAAATAAAGAAAATATATATCTTTTTATTATTTAAAGTAGGATAAAATTATTAGTGAAAAGTAAAAGAAATTTAAATATATAAAATAATCTAAATCTATTAGTATTTCATCTCATGCTAAATATTTCTAAAAAGAATATTCTAATATATAATCCATTCAAAGCTTTAATAAGAAACATTATGATCAGTAGAAAAATGTTAATAAGTAGAGCGATAGACAGAAGATATAAAATCTAATTTTAGATTCTTTGTAGTATACTAAAAGATTATTAAATAGAATCAAAATAGAATCACTAAATATCTAAATGAAAATATTTTAAAACATAGCTTGCTTCATTCTTCCACTTATTTTATAGTAAGTCTTAATATATTAAATACCTTTTTGTTTTGTAGACTAAAATCCATGATAGATTTCTAAATTCTTCATTATTTTTCTAAAATAAAAATAATAATAATAATAATATACTAAATTAAAGTGTTCGTATCTCCGGGGATTTTAAACCCCTTCAATACATACCTCCAGAGTTCGTTCCTTGAGGTTTAAAATAAAAGTTCGGGACTCCCAGTTTTTTTGGAGTTCTGGCACTCCCTTGAAAAAGCCTCCTTCTAAATATTCTTCCATCCTTGTCTACATAAATTCTTGAAAGTTCTCTCCAAATCTCTTCACTGTTTCTTCTCTGTTTATCCAAATATATCTTGCATCTCTTGTATGTGTGGAATTTTGATTTGCACAGGTAGCACAGCTTGACGATCCTTCTGGGAGGAGTTATCTCTAAGGGTTTTGTGTATTCTAGTTCCATTTTATTTTCAGCTAAAGTTTAAGGTTAAATTCTTTTTTCTCCCAAAAGTTTCACTTCGATTTCCTGTTTCATTAATCTTTCTTCATTGTTTTAACTTTTCTATAGTAATTTTTGGTTTTCTTTCTTTAATATTTAAACTTCTTCTTATAGGTTACGGATAGATTTCATAAGTTATTCTATTATTAGCTATTCATCATTTTTCTATTTCTACATTATTTTTTAGTTACCACTTTTCATGTAGTTGCTTGATCGTGGCTATGGGAGTAGAAAGTCTCGCTTGCTTTAGTCAGTTTCTGTTGATTTAATTTCTTATTCAATTTAAGATTATCTTTATTTTTCTAAATTTGGGGGTTAAAGAGCCTAAGAAAATTATTATATTATTAAAGAAGACGTGGTAGGAGAAGAATTATAAGTCTCTGGTTTTTTTTCCTTTTTCTATGGAGCTGGAAAAAAGCCCTTCCTGAGACCTTCTGCCATTTTTTTTTAAATAAAAATAATTTAAATAAAAAAGGAAATAAAAAAATAAGAAATAGACTATAAATCTAGTTGAAATTTGATTAAATATTCAGTTAATAGTAAATAAATTAATTAATTTGATTATAGAGCGCGTAGCACCTCGTTGGTGCGCAGCTCTTTTAATAAAACTATTATATAAATAGATTATAGGCTTAAAATCTGGAATTAAAGGAAAAGAATGAAAAGTAATATATTAATTTTCTTTAAATTAAAACTCAAAATTAGTTTTTATTCATCACAAATATTCTTTCATCAATTAACCTTTGAAATAATTAATATACGTATTATTTATATAAGCTCTGAAGTAGATACTATGGTTATAATAGTGAAGTTTATATATTCTTAATAAGTATAAGTCATAATAGTAATTTGTTTAATATCTCTCCACTTCATTAAAAATATTGCTACTTATTTACTAATAAGCTTTTAGCTGATAACACTTTTTTAGTTATTTTCAAATAGTCTGCTGATTTTCTAATTTTATTGTCCTTAATATTTACTAAGTACAATTTTAGTAATTTTCTTAACTAAGTTGTAAATAAAATATCAGCTTTTTCAATGAAATGCTTTAAAGCAATTCTGATATTCTATATCTTATATTATATTTTATCTAAGTTAGTCTTAATGAAACAATAAGAGGTTATTATTTTACATGTTTATTATATTCTATTAAGCAATATTTTTAAATTATTAGGCTTAATAGAGTTTTTCAAGACCTTTAAATAAAGGGAATATGTGATTAAGTATAAGTTCTTTTGAATTTATAAAGAATCAACCAAAAGGGCACAAATTTTACTTTAGTAATATGATTGTTTAAATTAAATTAAACATTTTATGGATAATGGAATGTTTCCTTAATAGGCCCATAACCCCTGCATTACCTTTTACAGGGTCTCGGACTCGCTGGTGTCTCCACCCAAATTCCCTTCCGAGCTTTCTGTATGGCCTTGGAGTTATCTTTTTTCTTCAAAGCTAACCATCCGAGAGGAAGGATAAAAATTTGTAAGTTTTTTTCAAATATTTTTTCTTATTTACCAATTCCTCCTAAACTTTTTTCATAAGTGGAATAAACTGCCGCATATATAACATTTTTTATTGAAAAATTTTTCTATCGTCAAAGGTTATTCTTCTATTACCATTGGATCATTATTTCTTTTTAGATCTTATTCCTCTAATTTTCCTAGTCTCTTTTTTATGTCCGTTATTTATTAAAATGCGTTTTCATACTTTAAGGAATCTGTTCCCTTTTATTCATCAATTCTTACTATATCGCATTTTATTTCTTAATATCTGTTGTTAATGTCCTCTTTTGTCACAAATTCATTATGCGGTCTCTCGTCCACGACATGATCTTATAAGTCTTATTGTAAACTCATGACGTAATGTTCGAGGTTCTCTACTTTATCAATGTAATCAAAAATGATTTAAACAAAAGACTTTTTATCTTAGTTCATAAGTTGCTCGAAGGTGTACTTTTTTTTTTAATCTTGGAAGGAAATTATTTTTCTTCTGAGATTTTACAATATTATTTCATTTTTATCTTTGTTGGAGTTTATTAGAGCTGGAAAGATTGATCTAAGGAGCTACGAGAAGCCTTTTAATCGAGAAAGCTTTTGTTCCATTCTGCCATCTTTTTTTTAGTAATATGATTGTTAATTTGAGAAATAAACCAAGGACGAAAACATAAGAGAAATATCAAGTTAATGGATAGCATACTATTTTCTTACGTGCCCAGTTAAATTTAATTAATTTCTTCAAAATAATTAACAATCAATAGTACTTTAAGATATAAGGAGGTTTAAAAATGAAAAAAATTAAATTAGCACTCAGCTAAATGACCACTAAATGCTATTTTCATTGACCCTGTTTAAAAAATTTTCAAATTTATATCAAAAGAAAGAAATTATAGCTTCTTAAGTTATTTCTAAGCAACTAAATTACTATTTAGAAGACAATAAATAATTTTTTATTTCATAGCTAGTTTATAAATTAAAAAACCCTTCATTTATCTTATGCATAGATCATAGAGCTTATTTTTATCTAGTAATTTATTTCCTTTAGTTTAGTTAAAAATTAATTCGTTTTAATTAACTTATCTACCTAAAAAAGCAGAAGCATAGATCGATAAAAAATTAACTAAAGAGATTTTTTCTATTCCCATATTCCTCTTTTGAAATAGTTATCGAAAATAAACATAAAAAAGTTACATACAAGAAAATTTAGTCCGGAAGCTATATTATAATGATTATGCTATTTTTAGGATAATTATCAGTTATCCTATTAAGCTTCTTTGAAATGTAATGAAAGTAATTCAGAATGTCTTCATATAATTATCTATCTTGTATTATCATTGCATTACTTAAATAAAGAGACTTAATAAGTATTATTATAAAACTTTAAGTTTGCTTTTCCTGCTTAAACTTAGAAATTTTAAGATAAAGGTAAAGTTTAGATTTATTCTTTTTTAAGTATTTTTAATTATATTTTAATTTAATTTACTTAATGGAGATGTATTATGAGAATAAAAACTAATATAAGTTTTGGAGTTTATAAATAAATCAAAATGAATACATCGATCCATTGAATTTTATTTCTATACACTGAATAAAAGTATTTCCTATTGTCATTTTGTCTTACTCTTTTACTTGTTATTTTCTTTATTATTTTTTAACATTTCTTGATGATATTTTCAAACTACTAGCTCAAAGTCCTTTATTTAAAGTAGGAGTTCTAACTACTTGTTATTTTTTGTGTATTAAATTATGAAAATTCTAAAGAACGGCTCGTTTTAACTAGCTAAGCCTATTTCTTATGAATATTTCTTAAATAAGGACTTATTTTATATAAAATGGAACTTTCTTTATATTTTTATTTACTATTTATCTAAAGAGACTCATAATTAAGTATTATTGACGTATTCTCTTATAAAGGGCCTTTAATCTTCTTTCTTATAACTTTTCTTAACTTTCAATTCTTTAAACTTTACTAGAAAAGTGTTTTTAGATCAAATAATTTTTGAAATTTTTGTTTCTCACTTTGAAGCAACTAAAGAGTAGCAAAAGAATTCTTAATTTAAAGATAAAGTTTTATATATTTTCTATTTATTATAGCCAGAGTCAGAATGCCTTAAAGCTTTAATTTTTAATCTTATTTATTTATTATAATTTATTTATCTATTATTCTAAAGACTGACTAAATTTATGTGAATCAGTATTATCAATAGTCCTTTAGGGTGTTTATTTCCTTTTTGTTATCTCTTTAATGGATTATTGAATTTTATAGAGATATTCTAAGTTTCATAACTATGTTTAAGAAAAACTTTTATAAGGTAAGCAATCAGTACTTTAATTCTATTTTCAGAAATTCCTTTATTTAATACTTTTTTATTCTTTCTTTCTAGTTTATCTTTTACTTCTAAAATTCTTTACCAAGTACTAGTTATTGAAGTTAATCTAAAATTTCTAACTAGCTTTAACTTTCCTTTTTGAGTATCTTAACGTTAGAATTTTCCTTTAATTTTTATTAAGTAGAGTTAAATTTCTTATTATTGCTTGATTTAGTTCATTAGAGATATCTTAAAATTAATCCATTCTTTTTTAGTTATTATCGAATCAGCAAAATTTTATCATATTTGAAAATCATTCAAAATCACTAGAGGATTTTCTTTCTAATTAGCTATAGGAACTTTAAGAAACTAGAGTTTCATTACCTAGTTCTTTATTGACTATAATTGACTATATTTGAATGAGCATGCTTGTTTTAAAGAGATTTAACGATATTCTTTTTTAGGTGAAATTATTTTAATCTCTTACTGGTATAAAAATTGTTAAATAATGTTTAAATCTCTTTGCTCTTTTTTGTCTTCACTAAAAATAACTGCATATGTTTGATCTAAATTAGCTTCAGCTGATTTTTACTATCTTTGCTAGTATTAAGCTTGTGAAGGATGCAAATTTTGTGAGTTTTTTATTTAACGAAATTTCTTAATCTAAGCTATCTTATTAAGACATATTCAGCGTCTCAGTAGTTTTAGTTGGTAACTGAATTATATTCACACCTTTTTAAGTTATTTCTTAGATTTGGAGTAGAAGATCTTTTAATAGTAAACTTAATTAGTACTTAAACCTTGATTTTTATAATTTTTAATCTCTTATTGGCATCTATGATAAAGTTTGTTCTTAAATACTTTAAACTTTTCCTTACTTTTCTTTAAATATTTTATCGAATATTTCTTTTACCTAAAGTTATATTTACATTTGGAAAATTCACTAACTCAAATTATTAGTAACTTTAACTTTACTCTAATTACTTATAAATTAGACTTTGTGACTCAACTCTTTAGTTTGTTGGATTTTGAATTAAATATTTTTTCTTTGTGCAATCCTAATTAGCTAGTTAGTATATTTAGTGCTTCAATGCTTAGTTTTAGATTATTAGAATAGTTTTATTTATTAATCTTGCTTTTTTCATTCCCGTCTAACTTCCTTAACTTTTTACTTTATTCAACATCATAGTTGCTTACTATCAAGGCTTTTATAAATTAACAATCATCTTTCTTTTTAAACACTTTTGCTAATATGCTGATCTCATCTAAGCTGATTTATTTTTAGAAATTGCATACTTCTGGATAAATCAGGGAACCTGTCTTTTAATACAAAAATTTCAAAATTCTATCGTTTCTTAAGTAATCATCAGTGGAAAGCATACATCTTGTTTCCATTTAATTGCAAGTACTATTTTAATAATTCCTGCAGGAAAAGGATTATTTCTCCTTTCATATTTACTAAAATCCTCAGCAATCTTAGTTTCTGATACTTTGGATATTTAAATAAATCCTTTTTTATTATTATAGAACATTATAGGCATATTTGCATCAAAAGTAGCTGTATATGATTTAAAAATTTTAATCTGCATATCATTTTTACCACACTATTAGTAAAGAAACTTAAAAAAATAAATTCTGTAAACCACCCCATTCTCTCTTTTTAATCATCTTCTCCCTTCAAGTTTTGAAAGTAAATTCCATTCTCTTAAAGCTGTATACTCAACAACTTCCTCTCCTTTATATAAATGATTGATACTAATATGCTATTTATACCTTAATTAGAAAATGGATTTATTGCTTTATGCTTAATTAATACAAATATAGTTAAAAAATTATTTCATTATATTTATAATTTAAAAATATACCAAGCTATTTAAAAAGGAATGCCTTATACTTATTTTTTCCCTCTATTTCTTTAGTTATTTTACACTGCTACTTTGAATGCTTTTTAGAATAAAATATCTTAATCTTTTACCTCATAAATGGATATTAAACTTTCTTAAAACAATTTTTATTTTAAGCATATATTTAAATAAAGCATTTAGGCTATTTTGTATATAAGCTCTTTATCTTATAATAAACTCTAAAATAGAAAATGAAAGCAATTGACTAATAAGAGACTGCTAATCTCTTTAAACATTAGTAATTAAAATACTCTATAAAGTAATCTGAAAAGTTCTTAGGCAGATATTATAATTTAAGTCATACAGTTTAAAATACCTTCATCATATTTTGCTTCCCACTATGGTAAAAAATAAATAGCTTTATAAGGGGAAGTTAATAAACGGGAGGAAATTAGCCAATAAAAATTTCTAAAAACAGCATAAATCTTTTAGGTTTTAATTTTTTTAAATATATCTATTATGAATAGATTAGATAGCACTATTTATATCATTCTCTTTTATTTTTGATTAAAAAAGGAGATTTTATTGAAGAAAGTTGATTAAAAATTAGAAAATTGAGTGGAAGCTCGTATAAATTAAGACTTAAGTAGGTTGCTTATACCAAATATGTCCAAATAAAAGCATTTTCTTTATCTATAGATAAAGAATACGGTTTCTTAAACTTAAAGTTTCCTATAATCTTAATTTATCTTTGCTTTGTATAATTATAATAAATCTATTTAATCTTATATAACAAGATAGAACAAGAATGAACAAAAGGAAACTTATATACTCTATAAAAAAAAGAATCTTACAGAAGTTGAAAATTATTCAAACTTCTAGCCGAAATCAAATTTATTTTTAAAGGAATTTAGTTTTATCTTATATAGTCATAATTCGTGTTCTTTTAATTTTACTTATATAAATTAAAGATAAATGATAAAGAGAAAGATATCTCTTTCCTAATATAAAACATATTAATTGCTAAATAAATCCTTTTAATTCTACTTAATTAAATTTAGCTTTTCTAAATAAAAAATTAACTTAAGTCTCTAATTTTAATTTATAAAATAATTCACAATTTGATTTTCTTAATAAACTCTTACATCAAATTAATAGTTTTAGCATTCAGATATTTCTTTTATTAAAAATACTTAAATTTATATTTGAAAGCTAACTTTATTTATATCTCTATAGTTATTAATTAACTATATCTTCAAGTAACCATTCTAGTTGTTTTAATAGCATTATATACTAATACATTTATTAAATTCTTTTTAATTATAAAAATTTTATCTAATATGTGCTTATTAATATATTTTTGTATCAGTTGTGAGTACATGCATAAATCTGCTTAGTCTTTATAAGTTATTTGAGGTATAAGCTATTATGATAATATATATGCTTTCTTCATTAAGTTTTAATTATAAAAGATAATGATCTATTAGTCTTTAAGTGATTGCAATCTGTTTAATTATCTTTTAATCATTTTTTACTAAAAAGGTATAATCTTTGCTAAATTTGTTCTATTCCTTATATTTATATTAAGGAGTCTCTTTGCTCTTATTCTCTATTATATAATTTTTCTTTTGTAAGTAGTTTTAGATTATCTATTATAAACTCTTCCTGACTTAAGAAAATTACCGTTTAAGAGTTTAAAGTTTAGATATTAAAGAAATTTCCTACAGATAATAAAATTAAAGGAGACATAGATAATTTAACTTTCCATTTGAAAAGCTAGCAAATAACTAGCCTCTAGTATTTTACTATAAACTCTATAAAAGATAGCTAATTAGTAATTTCTATAGTCATAGATAGATTAATAATTTGATAAGTTTTGCTCCTTTAACTTGCATTTTCCTTTTTAGCTTGTTATAAATTATTAAATATGCTAGCATTACATTAATGAAAGCTAGAAAGTAGATAAGGGTAAAACTTAAGAACCTGATAAGTAATTTGTTAATTTTAATTTTCTAAATACCTAATTTTTGTTTGATTTAAAGATAAAAGAAAAAGGTTACTATAAAATTTTAAGGAAGGAAGAATTATTCAAAAAGTAATTCAGTTACTATGAATCATAACCCTTAATTTTATAAATAAGGCTATATAAATTTTAAAAATAATAATAAACTTTTGACTAAAATAGAAGAAGTTGAAGAGAAAAAGTAAGAAAATCAATAAAAAGTTATTAAATTCTTTAAATTTTGAGAAAGCTATAAATAAATATTTACGTAATAGTTTCCTAAACTACATGTGTATCTTTAGAATTTTAGCTTGCTCTATAAATCTTTAGTACTATATGATGTTTTAGGTTTATTTATCTAACACTTAAAAATTGTTTATTTTAAACGAGTTGCTAGTTTAATAATTAAAATAAATTTAAAAAGAGGGAAACTTTGTAAAAAGTAAGTGCGATCTAATATAAATTAGACTAGTAATTTATAGAAAATATTTGTATTAAGTGACAATAAATCAAATATAATGAATAGATGCTTAGAATAGAGAAGGAAATTTTATTGCTTATCTATTAGTAAATAAACCTGAAAAGTATATTCATTCCTTAGTGAAGTTTTTTAATTTAAAACTTAGAATATTTAGTCTCATTACTTTGATAATGCTAATTAGATTATTAAAAGCATAAGCCTATGTATTTTTATAACATTCATATAAGGATAAGATAAAAGCGAACTGATATAATAAATAAAAAATGTTTATTAATTATAAAGTATTGAGTAACAAATAGCTTAATATACTTATAAGAGAATAAAACTCCAACTAATTTAAAAATAGAGCTAACTAGGTACCAACTAAAATTATATTATCATAATTTAATTTTAATAATCATTACTATAACTAAATGTAATCTATTATACTTATTTAGCCTATCAATTAAAATACAACCTTAGAATGAAAAATATTTCTAAACGAAATGACTCAAATTATAAAGCTTGGATTAATAATTGAATAGGCTTATATATCAAATTATAAAATTAATTATTTAAACCATATTTATCTGGCTTTATATAATGGGTATCCAAGTCTCTAACTATTCTATCTTAAAGATGAGTTATAAAAAGATGAGTTTCTGGTTAAAATAGCATATTTATAAGAGATTAATAAAAAGAAATTGTAGAAGCATATTAATTAATTAATGAAAGCTAGTTTAAAGCTTTCAACTTTCGCTCTTTGGTTCTATTTTATTTAAATCAACCTTCTTTTAAATATTTCTTCTATTATATCATAGAAAAACCTTCTATTCTATTGTTTAAGTTTAAATTCAAGGTTTATATTTTCCTTTAAAGCAACCATTTTCTATTTTTATTCTAATTCGCAGTTTGAACACTAGCAAATTAGAATATTTGAACTTAAATTAGAAAATTCTAAGATATTTGCTAAGAGTTATAAAACTGAAGGATCTTTTAATTTAAGCTAACTTGAATATACTCATTATACCACTCTTAACAAAGAGTAGTTTAGGATTAAATTTAATTAAATCTAGAACGTTAGTCTTTGATATTCTAACTTGCAAATGAGTTTTTCATATGCAATATTCTATTTAAATTAGATATTTCTTTGATAAATTAAAGAAATAGTGTAAGTTTATATTAGCTTAATTAAATTATTTAGTTTTCAGGCTCTAAACATAAGGTCATTCTATGATTTCACAATATTATACCTTAATTACCTTTCTTTATACTATGAAGTTAGTTTTCGCCTTGATGGTTAGAATTAATATAATGAGTTACTTCATCTGAGTCTAATACTCTATAAAATGATTTTATCTTAGTTAAATTAATTCCTAGAGTATAAAGAAAAACAATCTATTTTAAAGCTAATTAATTTAATAAGCTAGTCCTGCTATTGAAGCAGGATAAGAATAAGAAAAAATAATAAGATACTTTATCTGTAAGGATTATTAGAAGCAGCTTATTGATGAGTCAGATGATAAATTTAGCATAATCAACTTAAGATTATTTCATAGAATGTAAGACTGGGGCTAATTTAAAAAATTAGACGAATGATTTCATGATACATAATTCATATTTACATTTATACTATGTTCATATAAGTTATTACCAAAAGTATAGCTATTATTTATGAATCTCTACTGATAGTTACTTTTAGCTTATCTTAGAAAATTAAATAATAACTAGTTAGATAAATTTATAATAATGTCAGGAGATTATTAAAACCTTACAGAGTTATATATTTAAAGCTTTATAAAGAAAGGATAAGATTATTTGAATAAGTCTATGTGGAATGGCTTGCTTTATTATTTATATATTATTATGAAGATTTATTTTATCTCTTTTTTCATTTTTGAAGTGATCAATAAACTTCGCATATAGTAAATGCTTTTCTTGAAAAATAGCAAAAGTAATTACTATATAAAACAGAAGATAATTAGTTAATAGTGATAAATGAAAAAATGCAAATTGAATCTTAGAAATAACTGATAATAAAACTTTAACTGATATAATTATTTTACTAAGTACACGAAAGAAAATACAGAGCATAAAAAAGAAAATAAACACCTAAGTGTCATATATTTATTTTTAAAATATCATAAAGAAAGCTATTAAAGCTAAAAGTCTCTTTAGACAATCCAGAGAAATATAAACAGAATTAACTTTCTTTAATACTAGTTTAAAATTATATTATATCATAAATTATTAGGAACAGCTTTTATAATTAATTGAAAGACTTTTATTACACTTTTTAAACTTTCACTATCCAAATATTTAACTATAAAAAAGAGAGTAAGCAGATAAATCAGATGAAGAACTCTCGAAGAGTTCAATAATTTAATTTTAACATACAAAACCTAATATTAATGTAGTTAAGAAATCATAATTTTTACACTTAATATTTTGACTAATATACTCTAATCTATACAACTATTTCATATATCTAATTATTTCATTTAATAGCTATTTTATTCTTATAACGTAATCTACCAATCTATTTTCTTTATTATTTGGCTTTTAACTAATTTTTTATCAATCTACCTAATTATTTAGCTGCCTACTTTCTTTAATTTTTTATCTTTCTAAAATTTATAGAAAGCATGATATATTTAGAAATATAATTATGATATAATGATGCTTCTAGTTATTAAGATTTGAATTTGCTATTGTATTCTTTCTTATTAAATACAAACTAGAATATTTATTTTTTTATTAACTAGGAACTATTAAATTCCAAATCTGCTAGCTTAACTGTGATAGGTATAAATCCTTCAGACTGCATAGTTAAAGATTCATTTCTGAAATAAAGGGTTGCTTAATAATAAATTTTATCTAATATCATTCACTTTAGTAGTTTATTAATTAAAATCTAATTTATGTAAAACTGAAGGAGTATATCATTATAAACATATAAGACTTCTAAACACCTTTCTATTATTATGCTTTTCAATTCACATATAACTTAAATTAATTTTTACTTCCTCCAAATTACCAGTAGCATATTTTTGAAATAGATAGAAAATAAGTTTGCTTTGATTACATGTATGTATAAATAATTTAAATTACAAATATAGCCTTAATTTCTATTTAATCTCTTAAAATGCTATTTAATAACTTTTATTTTAGTCAATTAATATCAGACTTTCTTATTTTAACAATTACCACACAAGCTTTAAATCTTTATACTAATAGCTATAAATTTCACCTGCTTTATAAATTAATATTAATAGAATATTCTTAGATGCTTTTCAATTTTAAATGAGGATTCAAATATCTCGTTATAGCTGTTTACTATAATACTATGCAAAATATGCTTGATTGTCTCCATTCTTAGATACTTTCATTGGTAAGAGTGACACAATTAAAATTTAATAAATTACGCAATTTTTTAAAAGCTTGAATATTAAATTAAAACAGCATTTTTTTATGAATTTAAGGTATTTAAGTTTTAATATATTTATTAAGTTATAAAAAATGGGAGGAAGCTGTGGAGCAAGATAGCTATAAAATTTAGATTTTTAGAACGCAAAGAAAAATGATAAAAAAGAGAAAAAGCAGTATGTAGAGCTTAACTTCTTTAAGTTCCTGTATTAGTGGTGTATGAAGTATGATATCAATATCAAAATTCCTAGAACTTATACGTTCGTTTTCGAAAATAGTTTGCCTATTATGTTCTATAATGACGAGAACGGCATCATTAAAATGGCTAAGGTATCTGAAACTAAAATTTCCGGAGACTTTGAGAAGTTCGAAAGCAAGAATTAACCATTTCCAGCAGGGGTTATAAAAATTATACTATCGAAGCAGAAGTAAGATATATGCTTTCCATTAATGACTGAGAAAGGAATGATGGATCTGTGGTATTACTGTGTTAAGAATAATGTTCCTTGTATATTCTAGAAATATATAATTCCTAGGAATAAATCTGCTTAAATCTTAAGAACTATATATTAAACCAAAGTCACCAATGGTTTTGAATCGTCAAAGATTCATAAAGTTTTGGTAGTAAATAGCAAGGAAATAGAGTAGACAACCAAAAAATTTAACTAAGATGCACTAAATAAAACAAGCATAATAAAAGAGACTATTCAAGCTATTTAAAAATAAGCTTTTAAGCATTAAATATTCTAACTTGCTAACTCAGATTCCTTTAAATCTAAATTCTTAATTCCAGATCCTATCAACTAAAGAGCTAAGATATAAAAATTAAATAATAAAGCAGATTCTTGCAGTCTTGAGACTTTCTAGTAATTCGAATTATAAGAATTTTTTGAAGTAGATAAAGCTTTGATAAATATTAAAGAAGTGCTCGAAGAAACCTTTCTTAAGGAAAAGAACTGTTAAGTTAAATACTTAAGAGCTAATTTTATTATAAATTCTAAATCTTAGTTAACATTAATTAGCCTTAAGGATTGAAGTTTTAACTACACTTTCTACTAAAAAGATCTCTTATATTAAATCCAGCAAATTAAATAATCAGATAAGGGTGGAAAGGCTTAATCAGATAAAAAATAAGAAATTAAAAATTCTTAATTGGATTTACTTGAATAGCATCAGTTTCTACAAACCAAACTTTAGAGTTTTTATTATAGAGACAAAAGTACAGATGCATTTTATGGTACTCATACTATAAAAAATTTGCAAGAGGAGCATTTTAATTTGTTTAAGAAAGAAGCTAAAAATGATTAAGGTGAACAGAAAAGAAATAGTAAAGATTTCTAAGTAAGACTAATAAAGAAAAAGGTAAAAAAGAAAAATCTCTCAATGTCTTATAACAACTCAAATTCATAGAATATTTTCCTTTAATAAGAAGCAAGAATTGAAATCTCATCTGAGATACAAGTTGAAAAGAAGAAAAATTCTTAGAATGACTTTCACATGCTGGCTTAAGATTCTAATTCATCAAATTCTTTTAAAAAGATTAGAAGTAATCAATCATCTAAAAATAGTATTATGGACTAGAATTTGACTCCTGTAAAAAAATCTTCTCTTAGAACTTAATTTAATGCGAAAAAGAAAGCCAATGACTAAAAATCTCTTGAAGGTTAAAATGAAAATGAAACATAAGATTAAGCTTTATAGCCAGATTTGGACAAAAGTATAGAAATTGCTAAACCGATAAAGATAAAAAGAAAGAATAAGTTATAGAAGAATCAGCTGCTATAAGAATTGTGCTAGGATCAGAATAATACTCATGAAGTTGCTTCTTAACCAGTGTAAAGTGGTATGGACACTTTAGTAAATAAGTAAGATAGAAGCTTAAATAGGTTAAAGTTGAATAAGATACAATATTAATCAACTGAAAGTAATGATTCTTAGTCTAACAAAATTTTAGATTTATCATTCAAAACTCCGTTTAAAATAAATGGAAAAGGAAAATATTTTTAGAGTTTAAATGCAAGTTCAGTAGAAAGCTCAAAATCTCAAAAGCAAAAAATAAGTTCAACGAATTCGGATTTTTCTTAATAAGAGTTAAGTGGAGAAGAGAGACTTTTATAATCCAATTAGACTTAGAAGTAAATACATAAGAATAGCTTTCTGGAAAAACTAAAAATAATTCGAAATTTAGACTCTTTATAAAGAGGAGGATTAAAGCTTTCAAATTAAAAGAGTAAACCCATAATAAAATGCAAATGAATCTGAACTTCTTGATCCTAAATGAAATAAAAGCAAGACCAAATTCCAGAAAAACCGTCCTTAGTCATTAGAATTCTTGCTTAAAAGTAGACAATATTATAATAGGGATTAATTTTTAGACTCTACATAACCATCTTAAGCGCGCATTTTAAATTCACCAGCACTTAGCAAAAAAACCTTGAGCAAGTAATTTTGAAAATATAATAATATCAGGAGTAAAAAAGCAACAAAGATAATAGCAAGAAAAGGCCTAGTCTAAAATGGAAATGGTAAGTTTCTTTTATTTTAGTTTATGAAGAGAAGGTTTAGTAAATCCATATACTTAGATTGATAAAACTTTTATTTAAATCATTTTCTCATATAAAAGTCTATTTCTATTTTAATTGTTTAGTGAAAAGTATTAAAAGTCTAAATTTAGTCTGATAATTACATTTCAACTCGTTAATTTTAATAATATCATAATAACTTAAATTTAGAAATAATAATTTTTTGTTAAAAGTTTGATATTAAATTAATAGTCATAGCTATACATAATTTTAGCTTCTTTACTTTAACAATACTTTTTATACACTTGAGATATATGAAAAATAACTTAGTTTAATACTATTAGTTTTTATCTGTCTATTTTTCACAATATCACTTTCTTATTTAATAATTAAAAGAAAATCAAAACATAACTAGTAATGCTTAATTAGAATGAGTAAAGTTTATATTCTACTCTATATTATTAATTAGTTTGCTTTTTTTTAAACTTTTTTACCATTTTAGATATTAAACTTTTAGACTCTTATCTAACTCTTTAATAAATCTCTTTAGTTTATTATATATAGATCTATTTAAAATTTAAAAGAGACTACATTTCTAAATTGTTTATCCAGTTTTATTTATCAAATAAGAAGTTAAATAAGTATCTTTATAATCCTTAAAATTTAATGATTTAAGTGAATTGATGTTAATGAGTATTCTGATTTAAAGTAGCATCTAAATGTTCATTATAGCATAATAACAAATGAAAAGTCTAAAATATAAATAGAAGAAAGTATAAAAATTAAGTACTTTCTACTAAGTAAGAAGAGAAAGAATAGAGGATTTATTCTTATTATTAAAGCTAAAAAATAAACTTTTAAGCATTTAAATAAGAAAAAGCTTCATAACCCTAGTATTCTAGAATATAACTAATATGCTATAATTAATATTATTTCAAGCTTTAAAAATAAATGTATATTCCTTTAAGTCAGATCAGTTAATTATTCTATCATTAAAGACAAATTGATATATGCAAGGGATTTAGTATTTTAATAGCACTTAACTTTGAATTATTTAAATAAGGCTTTAATATTCATTTGCCAAAGCATTAGCTTTATTTTTATCTAATATCTTCCACCATTTAGCTAAGCTATTTCTCTCTAATACAATATAAAATAGATAATATTGTGGTATAGAATCATTTTATGTATATAAGGTATTGTTAATTAAAGTTAAGATAAAAAGATAATTTGCTATATCTTAGAGATAGAAGTTTGCTTATAATAATAAAAGAGAAAAAAACATTAATTAGACTTTGATTATGCTAGCTAGTCCAAAATATTCTCTTCAATGTGCTTTTCTTTAGATATAATGGCTGCTTTTTATTCTTTATTATAGTCAGATTTTTTATTGCTTCATATTAGGAATATAAAATTGTATACTAAGACTTAATAATTGACTAAGTTTATATTGCTTTAAGTGTCTGGAAATAAAGTGAAATTTTAGAGAAAAAATGCTTGTGAATAAATAATTAAGTATTAAAATGCTGAATTAGATAGCAAGTATAAGATTCATTCTTAAGAAGAAGCTACCAAGCTGAAAATATTAATATAGGAAGATGAATAAAATAAATAAGCTTTTTATTATTTAATGAAATACAAAAATCAGCAAAAAGGCAAATTAATAAATAACAAATGCTTATTTATTAATATATCAACTCATATTATCAATTTATAAGCAGAATGTCATAATAAAAATATGTACCTTTAAAGCTTACGTCAGAGAATATAATAATTACCGGTAGAAAGAAGTTAATAAGAAAAAAGTTAAAATAACTAAAATTTAATTTTAGAAATATAATGAAAATTGTAAAAACCATAAAGTAGAAGCAATAAATATAATTGAAGTATTCTAAAGTTCAACATACATCCTTATTATTGACATTTTTAGTAAATCTAGGTATATGAAATAGATTTTATTTTGTATTCTATAATTCATTATTTATTTATAAATTCTTCATTATTTTTCTGTATTAATAGTAAAACCTAATTTCACTAAAGAAAGATAAAAAGTAGATTACCAGACTAGTTAAAATTTAATTAGTAACTACTAGTAGAAATGTTTCATAGAGCATTGTATATTTTGCTCTTTAGTTTTAGGAAAGAAGATGAAAAGCAATAAACTATTAATTCTCGAAACCAAAAGCACGAAATTAGTATTTTTATTTATTAAAATTCTCCTTTTATCTTGTAAACTTTAAAAAGGATATAATTTTTTATTAATTAAAGATTGTATATTAATTCTTAATGAAATATTAGTCATAGCTATAATAAGTTTAATATATATCTACCTCAAGTTTTTAGTTAAAGGCTAATTTAATAAATAGTAGATAATCCTAAGTTATAAACTATTTTATGATGATTACATTAAGTATCTTTATATTTTTATTTAGCATGTGGTAAGCTATTTCCCTAGCTAAGTTTAAAATTTAATTTTAGCTTTTAATGAAGGATTTAAAGCTAGTCAGATAGTCTAGATCATAGATTTGAATTAGTATATTTAAGCTAGACTTAATGAGACAGATTTAAGAATAGTGTTGCATGTATTCTCAGATTCTATTAAACAATAGCAGAAAATTCTTAGCTTTAGCAAAGTTTAGTAAGATCTATAAATAAAAGAGACTAAAAGAGATAGCAATCATATTACTAAAGTTATACTTGTACATTTTAATTGGGATTTTATAGAATAAAAAGAAACTAAAATTACTTAATTCTATCTTGAGAAATAAACTATAGAAAGATAAAGCTAAAAGAAATAGCAACTTAAAAGATATAATACATTTTCTTTCTTATTAAACTAAATTAAATTAATATATCCTAGAAAGCTAAAAGTCTATTACACTAGGATAATAAGGAAGTTTAAGAGAGAAAGAACCATATCTAGTACTGAAAATAGTAAATATGAAATAGCTTATTTGGTATTTTTTTTATTTTAATTCAAGTTTATAATAAAAGAAATAGATTATAACTATTAAGTTATTTCTAAACGACTAAGTAATTAAATTTAAAGCAAATCAATAATCATCTGTATGTAATTTCTTAAAACCCATCACTTATCATTTAAATCTAATATAGAACTTATTTATAGCTAGTTATTAAAACCCTTTAGTTAAGTTAAAAATAAATTATTTGAGTAATTTTTCTATCAAAGATCACAAGCTTATGTCGAATAAAAGTTATTATAGAGATGATCTTTTAATTTACTGTTTTTTATTTAATATACATCTCTATTGAAGGTTAGCTATCTGAAATTTATAATAAAAAGCTGCTTTAAAGCAAATTTAAATCCAGAAGCTATATTAAATGTTATATTATTTATGATAATTATCAGTTGTATTATGATAGCTTTTTTGAAATATAGTGAAATAGTTCAAAATATTTTAATATAATTATCTATCTTGTATTATAACTGTATTTCCTAAATAAAGAACCTTAAAATTAATATGATTATAAAACATTAAGTTTGCTTAACTTACTTAATCTTAGAAATTATAAGATAAAGATTAAATTTAGAATTTGTTTTATTAAGTGCTTTTAATTATTTTAATATCTTAATTACTTAATGAAGATATATAATGAAAATAGAAATAAATATAGGATTTAGAGCTTATAATTAATCAATTTGCATACATTGATTCACTGCACTTTCTTTTCATATACTGAAAAGTTAATACTTGGCATTGTCATTTGATTTACTCTTTTACTTACTTTCTTTATTTTTTAGGCCTAATTTGATGATAACTTCAAACTGCTGGCTCAAAATCCTTTTATTTAAATACTGGAATTCTTGCTATTTATCGTGTATTTAATTAGGAAAGTTTTAAAGAACTGCATACTTCAACTAGTCAGGTCTATATCTTATGAATATTTATTGACTTTAAGACTTGTTTATATTAAATGGAGCTTGTTTTATATATTTCTTTCTCTATATGTAGGGTAAATATTTATTAATATAGTGCTATTGATATCTTCTCTTTATAAAAAGCATAATTTTCTTCCTTATAACATGTCTTAACTTATAATTCTTTAAACTTATCTAGAAAAATGCTTTTAAACTAGATTCTTTATGGAGATTTTTGAAGATTATTTTATCCTCTTTATAAGTATTAAAGAACAGAAATAGGATTCTCAGTTAGAAAGTTTAAGTTTAACTTATTTTCTATCGATTCTTAATTAGAATTTGAAGATTTTTTCTTCTCTATTCCTTTTTATTATGTTTTTTGTTCAAAAATCTGTCTCGATTGTGAATCAGTCTGCTCAATAGTCCGTTAAAGTGTTTATTTCATTTTAAATATCTTATTTGGGGATTATTGCAAGTTTTAAGTGGAGATTCTAAGTTTCATATTTATGCTTAAGACAAATTTTTAAGGTAGTAATCGGTATTTCAGTTCTATTTACTAAAACTTCTTTAATCCAGACTTTTTTTTTCGAGTTTACCTATTACTACTATAATTCTTACCCTAGTTTTTGTTATCAAAGTTAATCACTAATTAACTTTATTTGTTTTTTTGAATATCTTTACGTTAGAACTTTACTTAAATTGAATTAATAACTGCTAGCTTTCTTATTATTTCTTGATTTAGTTCATATTATTTATTTTAAACTTTTATCTTTTCTTTTTTAGTTACTGTCAAATCAACAGAATTTATCACATTTGAAAAAATTCGAAATCACTAGAGAGATTTCTTTTTTATTGAGCTTTAAGAATTATAAGAAACTGAAGTTTAATTACTCAGTGATTTATTAACTATATTTGAACGAACATGCTAATTTTAAAAAGAATTCATAGATATTCTTTTCTTAGTTAACATCTTTTAAGTCTCATACTGCGGGAAAAATTGTTAAATCCTGTTTAAGTCTCTATAACCGTTTTTGCCTTACACTATAAATGACTGCTTATGCTAGTCATAAATTAGCTTTAACTGATTTTTACTATCTTTGCTAGTATTAAGCTTGCTAAGGATGCAAAATCTTGTGAGTTTTTTATTTAAAAAATTTTCTTAATCTAAGCTATCTCACTAAGAATCCTTCAGTTGCTTTATTGGTAACTGCATTATTCACATCTTTTTAAGCTATTTCTTAGATTTAGAATGTAAGATGCCTTTGGTAGTAAACATAATTAGAACTTCAGTCCATGAGATTTATAAGATTTAATCTCTACTTGATATCTAATTATAAAGTTAGCTATTAAGTATTTATCCTTTTCATTGCTTTCCTTTAGAATAATTTTATCAAATGTTTATTTATTTTACCTAAAGCTATATCTACTACTTGAAAATCCACTAACTCAAATTATTAGTAACTTTAACTTTACTCTAATTACTTATAAATTAGACTTTATAGCTCAGCTCTTTAGTTTGTTAGATTTGGAACTAAATATTTTTTCTTTATGCAATCCTAATTAGCTAGTTAGTATATTTAGTACTTAAATGCTTAATTTTAGATTGCTAGAATAGTTTTCTTTATTAATCTTGCTTTTTTCATTCCCTTCTTTATTTAGTAGAGTAATACTTATTCAACATCATAGTTGTTTATTATAAAGGCTTTTATAAATTAGCATTCATCTTTCTTTTTAAACAATTTTGTCTATTATACTGATCTCAAAATCTAAGCTTATTTATTTTTAGTAACTATATATTTCTAGGAACTTTTCTTTTAATATAAAACTTCAAAAATTCCATATTTTTTAAAAGATTATCAGTGGAAAACGTGCATCTTGCTTTCACTTAACTGCAAGTACTATTTTAACAACTCCTGTAGAAAAAGGATTATTTCTCCTTTCCTATTTACTAATATCCTCAGCAATCTTAGTTTCTAATACCTTAGATATTTAAACAAATCCTTTCTTATTATTATAGAGCAATATCGGCATATTTTTATTAAAATCAGCTGTATATGTTTTAGATATTTTGATTTGAATATCATGTTTACTACTAGTAAGCAAACTTAAAAAGTTAAATTCTTCAAACTGCCTTATTTTCTCCTTCTAATCATTTATCCCCTCGAGTTTTGAAAGAGTTTTCCTTTATATTAAATAAATGATAGTAGAATACTATTTATACCTTAACTAGAGATTGAATTCATTCCTTTATGCTTAATTAAATAGAATGGAGTTAAGCATTATTATACTATATCTTAGATTTTAAAGCAAGTTGGGTATTTATAATTTACACTTTAATTAATTTTTTTCCTAAGCTCTTTTACCTATCTTTATCCTGTCTTCATTTAACAGTTTACACTATGAATATTTGATTTTTCACTCCTATGAGATACCTCAATTTTTACCACAATAATGAGGATTAAACTCGCTTAAATCATTTTTTATTTGAAGCATATATTTAAACATAAAATTTTGGCTATTTTGTGTATAAACTCTTTATCTTATAATTCTTAAAACAGAAAGTGAAAACAATTAATAAGCAGATAAGATACTGTTAACCTCTTTAAGTTCTTTTAGTCCTAATAATTACAATAAATACAAGGAGATATGTATTTTTAATCTACTTAAGACATTTTTAAAAAAATTAAAGAGTTAAATACTCTATTAAGTAAGCTGTATATTTCTTAGGCAGATATATAACTTAAATAATCAAGTTAAAAATACCTTCTGAATATTTTGCTTCGCATTAAGGTAAAAAATGAATAGCTTTACCAGGGTGAATTAATAAATGAATGAAAGTTTATAAGCAAAAAGTGTCTAAAAACAAAGCAAGTCTTTTAGTTTTCTGCCTTATTTTTATTTGCTTATTACATTAACATACACAAGTAATTGTATTCCTATATTCAAAGTATTGCAATTTTTATATCTACTATTAAAATCTTGCCTACTTTTTAAAGCAGTGAATTATGAGCTATAAAAATAGTTCTTTAAATTAACTCATCTCAATTTTACTTAAATGCCTTTAGAAAAAATTTAGAAAAGCAAGAAATTTTTTATTTAAAATTAAGCATATTAATTTTATAATAAATTAAGTTTGTTTTTTTATCTTAATTATTGCTTTTCCTGAATAAAAAGGAACATATATCTCCAGTTTTAAAATAATAGACTGATTTACATTTTTACCTTCTTGATATACGTCATATCAAATTAATAGATTTTTAGCGTTTCAGATTTATAGCTTTTTTAATACTCCTTAGATTTAAATCTGAATGATTACTTTTTTCATACTGTTAAATTAATTGAATGCTTAATCTCCAAATTACCAATCTTGCAATTCTGATAATTCTACATAATATTAGTAGTATTAAGCTTATTTTAAAGGCTTTTAGTGATTAAAAAGTATCATAGATCCTTATTATTACATCTAACTGTATGTATTACAAACTTGGCTAAATCTATTAAGGCAATTGAAATATTAACTAGTAAGATTATTTTCACTCTTTTTGTGCTTAAGATTTAAAAAAGTAAGAATAATGAATTATTATAATTTAAGTTTATTTTAATAGATTTAAATATTCTCTTTCATTTCTCAATAATAAAGGTACAAACTTTGCTAAATTAGCTTTGCTTCTTATTTTTTATCTTGAAATTTATTTTTCTCTTATTCTTCAAAATTTGATTCCCAATTCTCCCCTTCTAAAAGCATTTTAGATTATCTTTTATAAGCTCTTTCTGACTTAAAAAGACTGATTTAATAGTTTAAATACTAGCTATTATATAGTTAATTACTTAGAAGAAATTTAAATAAGATAATGAGAAGCTAAATTACTTTTAAAAAATCTGCAAATAATCAGCTTCAAAGCTTCTAGCTTAGTGATTCAATCAATGGTAGATATTATTTTGCTCCTTTTCTAAAGTGACTAGCGCATTCAAAATAAATAAATTTTCTCTTTTATTGATCATTTTCGTATATTACCCTTACATAAAATTCCTAAATTATGCTTATATCAAATTTTCATAAAGTTACTTAGAGCTCTCTTAAGAACCTGAAATTAGAAATTTGCAAAATGCATATTCTAAATGAAATGGTTTTGCTATATTAAAGCTTTAAAGCGAAAGAGCTATAAAATGATTATTCTAATTGCTAAAGAGAGTTATACAAAGGAATCACTTTGTTGTAATGAAACTATAATATTTACTTTTATAAGCAAGTTTATTGGGAATGTAATTAGCTTTCCTATTAAAGATAATGATTCAAATACTATATCCAAGCATTAAGATGAAGTTAATATCTACAGAAGTAGATTAAATTAATTTTCACAGCTATATCTATTAGGAAAAGTACTAGGAGTATTGGATAATGATCTTGAAGGATTGATTTATTATTTCTTTATAGTTAAGTTAAAGAGAATATTCTAAAACTTATTCTATTCAATTAACTATATACTTAAATACCCTAATATCGATACTTTAGTAGGACTCTTAATAAAGTCTTCGCTATCTGTTTCTCAAATATTTAATTGATTTTCTATAATTTCTTAGTTTTGCCATTTTATGCAATTATTGACTAATTTTAAAAAGTTGATTAAAAGTTGAATTTGTATCTTTTAAGTGAAAGCATATAAGAAAGCATCTCACTCATGATATAATCTATATATCTAATTTTATGATAGAAGAAAATTTGAATTTGCTCTTTATATCATAAATTTTAAGCAAGAAAGGCTTAATTATTAAATAGCAAAACTTTTAGGTAAAGCATAATATTGATATTAATAAAGAAGACTCTACTTTTATATTAATTAGCCTAAAGTATAGCTATATCTATAATGCACTTAGAAATAAATAAAAGTAAATTGGTAAAATAAAAAATCTAAAGCCTGAAAAAATGGATTTTATACAATAATAAATAGTTATAATTTAGCTAAACCTCTATAAATCAATAGTCATGCAATAGTTCCCTAAACTACATTGGTATTTTTTGAATTTTACCTTTCTCTATAACTTTAATATTATCAGATGTTTTTGTTTATTTACCTAACACTGAAAAGTTGTTTATTTTTAACAAGTTGCTAGTTTAATAATTAAAACAAATTTAAAAAGAGGGAAACTTAGTAAAGAGTAATATAAATTAGGCTATTAATTTATAGAAAAGGTTTTTATTAAGTGACAATAAATCAAATATAATGAATGATTTTGCAAAGAATAAAAAAGGCAATTTTATTGCTTATCTATTAGTAAATAAGCCTAAAGTATATTTATTCCTTAGTGAAGTTTTTTAATTTCATACTAAAAATAGTTAGCTTCATTACTTTCATAACGATAGCTACTTTTTTTTTGTCTTTCTATTCGTCCAATGAATCATGCCCGCTTTTTCAAATCAGGGAATTTTCTTATTAAAAACAATTTTGAGGCTTGAGCCAAATGATCTAGTCTTCTTGAATAAGATTCAAATAAGAATTACTAATTCTTTACAAGGCCCATCAGTCAAACGTTCATACTGCTAGCGAGAACTCTCGGTCATTTAAACTTATCTCTTCCGAGTTTATCCACCCTTCTCATGGTGGCATCTAGTGCGAGATTACTTGCAATGCAGTATACACTTCGCCAGATTAGATCTAGTTTTCCCGACTGCAGCTGACATCATTATTTTATACATAATAAAAAAATAAGGAAATGAAATATGAAGTCTATGAATTTCTTAACGAAACAGCTAATTTATTTTCTCAAAAGGCTCATATCATCTATGTGATTTTAATGCATTACAAAATACTAAGGTAATAATCCTTATAACAAAAAGATATTAGAAATTAAAAATATGGAAGGTCTTAAGAAAGGCTTCTACACCACCTCCTCCAAAGTCTAAAAAGAGGAGAGGAAGCAGGAAGTTCTAAAGACTAAAACCCAAACCTAGACCCTCTAATAATAACATTCTCCCCAGAAGACCTAAAAATAACTCTAAACAACTCCTCCCAGACAGCCTCAGAAACATAGCCATGCTACTACCTCAACGGAAAATCTTCCAAAGAAGCAGAAGATAAGCGACTTTCAGAAGCAAATTCGGAACTTCTCACCATATATGAACCTCGGTGAGATAAACAAGGAACAAATACTCGGAATGGCTAAAGAGGAAATGGCTAAATTAATTATAGCGTTAATTATCCATAACTAAGACCTAGAGAAATAGGTTATGGAGCTTGCCCAAGAACAACAATGACACCTGGACGACGAGGAGATGCATGCTCCTAGAAACAAAAACTAAGCTGCCATGAATATTCGAATTGACGAATTCGACAGGCAGTTGGAATAGCTATATGATATGAACGAGAACATGCACATCAAGTTAGAGAAAATTGAAAACAATATTAACCTTAAAATGGAGAATATCAAGAATGATATCAAGATCTAGGCAGCACACTCCGTTCCAATGGAGTTGGAAGAGGTCTAGAATAAACAAATCGAATTAACTAAAGAAAGATACTTTAAGAAAAAATGCTTTATCTGTGGGAGAATAAACCATCTCTGAGGAAATGCAGATAAAGAAAAGAGATCCAAAAGAAAATTTGAAACGAACTAACCTAATTCTACCCAACTAGCAGTGGGAATATTTATAGGAAGAAAAGCAATATTCGGAGCAATCCACTGCGAAGACTTGAAAGTGACTGGAGGAACAGACCACCAAGAGTTCAAGTACCTATCAGTTGGATAGGGAGTAGGAAACTATTAAGAAAACAATCCCTTCTCTGAATAACTTAAATTTAATTTAATTTAACAAAAAGATATTATAAAGAGATTAAAGTAGTTGATTATATAAAATGATTTTAAGACTATTACTGATCCTATAGCTAATACATTCCTACTAGAGCTAATTAATACTATCATGTAATAACTAAATAATAGCATCTTAATATTAATAAGTTAAATAACTTCAAGTCCACTATAATCAACTAATCACTAACTATATTCCTATTTCTGTAACACTAACTTACAACACAAGCTAAAATACTTCAAGTTAATAGTAATTACATTATAATATTGACAAATTTACGATTCAATCGATAGATGAAAGTATTAAATTCAGTTTTAAGATAGCTTTTCGAGCTTTATAGCTGTGGATTAAAATATCTTAGTTGTTTAGTATAATTTATTCTAAAACCTTAGTAAAATGGAGTAATTAATACTAAAGGAATGGTATGATAAAATTCTAATTGCTATAGACTTACTAGGGATATTG
This sequence comes from Loxodes magnus, assembly GCA_946699065.1. Classification (NCBI taxonomy): domain Eukaryota; phylum Ciliophora; class Karyorelictea; order Loxodida; family Loxodidae; genus Loxodes; species Loxodes magnus. The sequence goes on from CAMPDV010000290.1 coordinate 79,965, forward strand.
TTTTGAAATATATAGATGCTAAAAGAGCAAATTACGAGTACAAGAAATTGCTGTTTATGCAAGGAAGAAATATCAAGTGTAAACTAAAGCTCAATCTTTAGCCAAAAAAATATAAACGCTCCTATTAAAAGTGGAAAAAGATTAATGCTAAAATAAAAATTTTCCAGCTCAACGAAAATTAGATTACGATATTCTGTTAAACGAAGAATATTATCCATCATATTATAAACGATGAAGCAGCAGGATCAAACGGAATAAAAGATAAAATTATTAAGTATGCTGGAGAAAAGATACATTAAAGAATTTTTGCTTTATCATAGCATGTTAAGGCTTTTTAAATTCCAGAAGAATTAAATAATTCTATCATTATTCTTGTATTCTAGAAAGGTAGCCAAAGTGAACGAAAAAATTGAAAATAAATTTTGCTTATTAATACTATACTCAAAATCTACGTTAAGGCTTTAACATAATATTTTCAAAACTCTGCAAGAATATAACTTCATTCATTCAGTCCAAATGGGATTTCTCAAAAAAGACAAGCAACACATTAAATCTGAGTAACGCATCAGATAATTGATCTATATTAAACTTATGTGAAAGGATAAAAAGAAGCTTGCCACTCTTATTGATGTAGAAAACTTTTTTGATAGCTTTAAGAGAAGGATACTTTTTTAACATCATAGAAGAATTAAATTTCGTCATGGATTGATTCTAATACTTGAGTCTTTCTACGAAAGTATGAAATCTTCTTTTATTATTGATGACTAAACAACTCTTAGACTTCAATACAACAATAGAATTTTCATTTTTATTTAATCTCACTTCTTAATTACGATATAGTAATAAGCCATTTGTAGTAAAGAGACACAAAACTAGGAATCAATTATGTCGCATAAACTTTGTATGCAGGACTTAGGCAGATAATTTAATACATCCTATTTTACAAAGAGGATATAGTAGTTAAAAAAATACTAAAACAGAGATTTCCAATGGATTTTTCTGTAAATAAATGCTAGTAAATATGAAGCTATCTAATTTATTAAAAAGAAGAGCTATAAAATTAGAATTAAATCTGAAAATAGAATGTTAATAGATCAAATAAAGGAATTAAGTGACTTGCCTTGGAGTTATCTTACATAAATAAATAAATTTGATTTATCTTTGCTAGAGAGAACTAAAAGGTATTTGAACTCAATGAAAAAATCTATTTATACTCAAGTCGTAAATAAGAATTTACTTCCTAGCATTTTAAATACTTTGTCACATGTTTACGTTACCTAAGACTAATAAAGTGAACTATTTCTTGAACTGTAATGAGAGGAATATACGGTGTGAAATAAAATATAAAAAAGAGCTTGTATGCCATCAGCTAGAAAGGTTTTACAATTGCCTAATCTCTATTTTTAATGAATCTTTCTACATAAACCTCAACTGACTTCCATTTGAATAATTATGAAAAAGCATTTTTTCCATTTCTACTTTAAAACATGCATATGATTTATATAGAATCTAATGTAAGGAAACTTTTTGAATACAATTTGGAACTAAAAATATTATACTTTTACTAAATATAAAAAAATCTTTAGTTTATGGAATAAATAATGACAACTAACTCATTATTTCAAACCAATTTCCTGTTGAGAAATATATTGAAAAAAATTTTTTATTAAGAAGCAAATTAACTTTATAGAAATATTTCCACTACAAGGCAAATCAGAAAGAGATTTGAAGAAATATAGAAATTTCCAGAATTAATTTATGCTAAATTTAGCAAGGAATATTGGCAAGAAATAATCTCAGTCTTTTAAGCTGAGAACTCATTTTTATAATTTTCAGTATTACTTACATTTGCGTCATCATAATGGTAAAAATTATCACTGTATATATCGAGGAAAAGACCGTTTGGACATATCTTTGAATGTATGTCTACTATTAAGACAAAGCTAGTAATCTTTCCGATACATTTCCTGAAAAGATATGAAAATTAGTAGCTAATAACTAAATATGCTTGAATTAGCAATTTACATATAAGCAATAATCATAAATAAACCTACAAATGAAAAATTTTCCACATAATTTTACAAGTAGAAGGCAATTAATATTTAGTAAAAATACATTAAGATAATTAGAGACAAAGAAAGAACAAAAATATTATGAGAATCGATAATAAGATAAAATAAGGGAATAAGCTAGATGATAAAAGAGATAATACATTTATAAACTGAAATAAAATGAAGCAACTGATTTAAATAAGAATCTTAATGTAACAACTTTTTATTAAAATGAATTAAATAGTTAACTTTACTTATGAGAATCAATCCTCTATTTCCCTCTCCTTACTTAGTAGAAAGTACTTAATTTTACACTTTCTATTATTTATATTTTAGACTTTTTCATTTTGCTATCATGCTATAGTGAAAATTCAGATGCTACTTTAAAATAAGCATAATCATTAATATCTAGCTATTTAAATCATCAGAAATGATGGAATATGAAGATGCTTAATTAACTTCTTATTTGATAAATAAAACAGACTTACAGTTTAGTAATTTAGCATCTTTTAAATTTAAATAGATTATATATAAAAAACTAAAGAGATATTTAAAGAGCTATATAATAGTCTAAAAGCTTTTTATCTAAAGTGGTAAAAATAAAAGAAAAACAAACTAAAATAGTAAATTAGAGTAAAATGCAAACTTTTACTCATTCTAATTAAGTATTAATAGTTAAGTTTTTATTTGTTTAACCATTAAATAGAAAGTGATATAGTGAAAAATAGGCAGATAAAAGATAATAGTATTAAAGTAAGTTATTTTTCATATATTCCAAGCGTATAAAAAGTATTCTAAAGTGGAAGAAACTAAAATTATCCATAGTTATGATTATTAATTTCATATCATACTTTTAAGAAAAGTAAGTTAAGTTATTAGATCACAATTTAAGTTATTATGACATTATTAAAATTAATGGATTGAAATGTAATTACCAGACCATATTTAGACTTTTGATACTTTCGCTAAACAATTAAAATAGAAATAGACTTTTATATGAGAAAAGAATTCAAATAAAAGTTATCATTCTAAGTATATCGGTTTGCTGAATCTTCTATTTATGAACTAAAATAAAATAAACCTACCACTTGCATTTTAGACTAGGCCTTTTTTTGCAATTATTTTTGCTGCTTTTTTACTCCTGATATTATTATTCTATCAAATTACTTTTTTGGGGTTTTTTCGCTAAGTCCTGATGAGTTTCCAATTTGCGCTGAAGATAGTTATGGAGTGTTTTATAATTAATTTTTATAATTTCTTTTAATTTTAACCAGTTAGAATTCTAATGGCTGAGGTCGGTTTTTCTGGAATTGAAAAGATTTATTATTTTATTGAGGATCTAGAGGCTAAGATTAATTTTCATTTTATTATGGGTTTACTCTTGTAATTTGAAAGCTTTAATCTTACTCTCTATAAAGAGTCTAAATTTCAAACTGCTTTAGTTTTTCCAAAAAGCTATCCTTATGCATTTACTTCTAAGCCAAATTTGATTGTAGCTTTTCCTCTCCACTTAGCTCTTATTAAGAAGAAACTGAATTCTTTGAACTAATTCTACGATTTTTAGACTTTGAGCTTTCTACTGAACTCACATTTAAACTTAAAAAGTTTTTTTTCTTTCTTTCTATTTTAGATGGAGTTTTGAACGATAAATCTAAAATCTTGCTAGATTAAGAATCGTTACTTTCAATTGACTAATATTGTATCTTATCCAACTTTACTCTATTTAAGTTTCTGTCTTAATTATTTACTAAAGTATCCTTACCACTTTGCACTGGCTGAGAAACGATTACTTGAGTATTATTCTGATCTTAGCACAATTCTTATAGCAGCTGATTCTTCAATATCATATTCTTTTATTTTATCTTTATTGGCTTAACAATTTCTATACTTTTATCCAAATCTGATTATAAAGTCTAATCCTAAGTTTCATTTTCATTTTAGCCTTCAAGAAGTTTCTAGTCATTGATTTTCTTTTTCGCATTAAATTAAGTTTTAAGAGTGGATTTTTTCATAGGAGTCTAATTTATATCCAAAATGTTATTTCTAGATGGCTAATTACTTCTATGTTTTTTAAAAGATTAAGGTGATTAAAAAACTTTAGTTAACTAAAAAAAGTCATTCTAAGATTTTTTCTACTTTTCAACTTACATCTCAGTGGAATTTTCGATTTTCATTTTTTATTTGGTGAAATTATTCTATGAGCTAGATATTTAATGAGACATTGAGAGATTTTTCTTGTTTAACTAATTCTATATTAGTCTTATTTAGAAATCTTTACTATTTCTTTTCTGTTCACCTTGATCATTTTTAGCTTCCTTCTTAAACTTATTAAAATGTTCCTCTTGCAAGTTTTTTATAGTATGAGTACCATAAAATGCATCTGCACTTTTGTCTCTTTAATATAAGGTCTTAAGTTTGGTTCGCAAAAACTGATGTTACTCAAGTTAATCCAATTGAATACTTTTTATTTCTTCTTTGTTATTTAATTCATCTTTTTGATTATCTTCTGATTATTTAACTTGCTGGATTTAATATAAGAGATGTTTTTAGTAGAAAGTGTAGTAAGAATTTCAATCCTTAAGGTTAATTAATGTTAATTTAGACTTAGAATTTATAATAAAGTTAGCTCTTAAGTATTTAACTTAGGAGTTCTTTTCCTTAAGAAGGGTTTATTCGAGCACTTCTTTAATCTTTATCAAAGATTTGTCTACATCCGAAAAGTCTTTTAGTTCGAATTGTTAGTAAAACTCAAGATTTTAAGAATCATCTTTATTTAAGTTTTACATCCTGGCTTTTTAATTGATAGGATCTGGGATTAAAAATTTGGATTTAGAGGAATCTTAGTTAGCAAGTTAGAATATTTAATACTTCAAAGCTTATTTTTAAATAGCTAGAATAGTCTCTTTTATTATACTTGTTTCATTTAGTGCATACCAGTTAAATTTTTTGGTTGTCTACTCCATTTCATTGCTATTTACTACCAAAACTTTATGAATCCTTGACGATTCAAAACCATTTGTGACTTTGGTTTAATATATAGTTCTTAAGATTTAAGCAGATTTATTCCTAGGAATTATATATTTCTAAAATATACAAGGAACTTTATTCTTAACACAGTAATACCACAAATCCATCATTCCTTTCTCAGTCATTAATGGAAAGCATATATCTTACTTCTGCTTCGATAGCATAATTTTTATAACCCCTGCTGGAAATGGTTAATTCTTGCTTTAAAACTTCTCAAAATCTTTGGAAATTTTAGTTTCAGATACCTTAGCCATTTTAATGAAGCCGTTCTCGTCATTATAGAACATAATAGGTAAACTATTTTCGAAAACGAACGTATAAGTTCTAGGAATTTTGATATCAATATCATACTTCGTGCACCACTAATACAGGAACTTAAAGAAATTAAGCTCTTCATACTGCTCTTTCTCTTTTTTATCATTTCCATCCTTTTTCTTCACATTTGAAAAATTCAAATCTTATAGCTATCTTCCTCCACAGCTTCCTCCCATTTTTATTGCTTAAGTGAAGACTTAAAACTTAAATACCTTAAATTTATAAAAAACGCTTCTTTTATTTAATATTCAAGTTGTTAAAAAATTACGCTATTTATTAAATTCTCATTGTATCATTCTTATAAATGAAAAGTATCTAAATCAAGAGGCTGTCAAGCCTCCCTGTTTAGTAATATAGCAAGCAACTATAGATATAATTGCCCTTATCTTCCAATTTATTAGCATCAAAGGATTTTGCTTATAATTAAAATTAATAAAGCAGCTTTACTAGTATATAAAGATAAAAGTTTGTTTAATACTGTCGAAGTAAGAAAGTAAGTAAGTGTGATACTCAGGGACTGAAATAAAAATAATTATATATCATTTCAAGATATTTAAATAGAAAGGCATTTATACAAAGCTACTCTTTTGTCAGATAGTGATGGGAATTATTCTTAGACCTGGTTTGAATTAGCATTTCTCAATTGTTATAAGTTAATTTTAAGAGAACGACTAAGCTTGTAATTGAAATATTAGACTTATTCAAACACAAAAGTAGATAAATTGTCTTCTATCTCTTAAAAAAGAATGCTAGGAGTAATAGGGAGGAAATGATAGTTAGGTTATTAAGTATGTAAATAAAGACTAAAAACATAAATAAATAAGATGTTTATAAGTGTTATATATCTATAATGATATACTCCTTAAAATTTAGTAAGCTTGATACTTAATAAAATCACTAAAATTATTATTTTTGGCTTTAATTTATAATTTAATAGCATAATATTATTTCAAGAAAATATACCTCAAGTTAGGCTTTCTCAGGGTTTTCTATCTTATCACAGTTAAAATAGCAGGGTTAAGATTGAATAGTTCCTAGTTAATAAATTTTTTTAAATATCCTAGTTTACATTTAATAAGAAAGATAACACTAGAAGATATAAGGCTAAAATAGTAGAAGTATCATTATATCAGAAGATAACATTTGCTAGATATCATATGCTTTAAAACAAATTTTAGGTAGAATGAAAATTAATGTATGAGCTGACTTAATAATTCAATTGACTGAAAAAACAAATTTAAAGTCATGTAATATGGATAATGAACTTGTAGATAACCTGGTATAAGAGTAAAATTGGTATTAAGTTAAATAATTAGATATATGAAATAGTTATATAGATATGAGAGATAAGTCATAATATTTAAATTCTATTTTTCTTATTTCTAAACTAAATTAAGTTTTGTTTTACATGTTAAAAATTTAATTTTGCTGTCTCTTTGAAAGCTCTTCATTTTTTTTATTCTGTTTTTTCTCTTTTTATACGGTAAAAATTTGACTAGAGAGTTCATAAAACAATGTATTAAAACACATTTCCTTATTTATAAAAGTAGTTCTTAAGAGTATATAGAATGGTATGATTATAGACTAATGTACTAAGGGATTTTAACCCTATTTATTTTATTTGGGTTATCTAATAAAGGAAATTGTATTTTTCACTTAAATAAGTTCTTAATATATTTTAAATAAATATATGATATTAGATGCTTTTATTTATTACACTCTTCAATTTACTTAAATAGCTTAGTAATAATCATTATATCAGCTTAAGTTTTATTATCTGCTATTTCTAAGATTCATTTTGCATTTTTATCATTATCAATATTAGCTAATTATCTTCTATCTGCTTCGATAGTATTAAATTATGCTGTTTTTATAGCTTTAAGGTAGAGATACATTTTTAATGTTAGTTAATAATGAAGGAGATAGACAATAAATAAATAAACAGTATGAAAACCAAAAAGGAAGGAAAGTTATTTGAAGTCTAAAATCCTTTATATTAGAATGCCTAAGAATGGATATTTAATGGCTTAGTCATCTATTTGATAGAACTATAAACTTTATCTATCTAACTATTGCTTTAGCTTTTAAACTAAATTCAATGAATCCTAAACTTTAGCTCCTTCCTAGTAATGAAAAGGGATTTTATTTAAGAGTGGAATTAGCATCCTCTAGTTATATCATAATAAGAGATTTATATAGTTAAAAGTATTAAATAACTAGAGACTAAAGAACAGGATAGTTATAACTTGTATGGACTTTATTTAATTGTTTTAATGCTTAAAATAACTAAATAAAAGTATTATAGAATATACAAAATACTTGCTATTTATTTATAGCAGAATGACCAGAAAAGTAATAAGATGAATGTAGAATATAAATATGTAATATCTTAGAAAATATTAGATAGAATTAGCTTTTAGAATGAGATTAATAGGGAATTAAACTAGTTAAAATGAAGCCTTCATTCCAAAAAATTTGTTATATGCAAGCAAAAAAAAAGAAGCATTGCATATTTAAAAATATAGCTAATTTTAGCCAAAGGCTTGTTTTCAAATCCTTAGATAATAAGCATGAAATATGTTCAATCATATATTTTCTTAAGACATCTCAACCTTTCTATAAGGATTTTAATTTTAAGGTAAACTAATCTCTTTAATATAAGAAGAAAGCTAAAATTTGGTGATCTGGAGATCAGAAAAAGCTGAATACATAACTAAACTATGTTAATACAATGCAAGTGTAAAAGTAGATAATTCAATCTCTTATTTTTTTGATAAAATACACTTTGAAATAAGTTTAGTAGGGTTAGATAGATAATAGTAATAGCTTTTTTACTGAAATCTAATTAATTGATAAGCCTCTGTCATAATAATAAAGCGTATACTACTAATTAATGGTATTTTCTTAGAGTAGATATTGATGGCTTTTCATTAGATAGATTAAATTAATTGAATAAAGGGAAAATTTATTAGCAAAATAGATTAAAAGAGTATATTTAGATCCTTCTATCTTCGTTTCTATTTAACTCTAATTAGGTTAAATAACTTGTTAACTTGATAGAAAAGGAAGATAAAAATAACGAAATTGATGGCTATATAGTATAATGGTATTATGTCTATCGTTTTTTACATAAGTTGGATATATTTCTTAGATGTATATTTCATATCGCAAATTATAAGGATTGAAAGGTTGATAATCATAGAGTTGCTTGTAAAAATACCAAAATAATAATAATAATAAAGCTTTAAGTAGCCAGAGCATTATTTAATATCGAAACTAGATTTAAATAATAAACAATCTACTTTTGCTAAATATTTTAGATTTTAAGCTTAGAGTATCTGAGTATTAATAAGCGAAAATAATATTTATTGGTTTAGAGAAATGCTTAATGGTATAAGGGTTAGCACTTTGGACTTTAAATTCAGCATTCAGAGTTCGATTCTCAATGAAGCAATTTTTATATGTTTCAAGCAGCCTTAAAATAAAATATGGCTATTACTAAATATTTCTATATTTCTATTATTTCTCATGCTAATATCCAAAATATACGAAGTATTAAATAAGCTAATATAAGTCTAATTTATACAATTATGCTGCCTGTATAAGAGATAAGAATGAAACCTTATCTTAATAGATTATTAGAACTTCCTCAATCTATTTTTATTACTTTATCTAGGTTGAGAATCATTTATCACTCCAATTTAATTAAGAAGTAGTTACTAAATAACTTGGTGTATATATTAAAAGTTATAAATGAAGGAGATAAAGGTTAACTGCAATCGAAGGCTTTGAATTAAGTATATTCTCTAATTATATAATTGTTTAGAATAACAACAGTCTTGATATAGTAAGCTTATAGCCTTAAAGTATTTTCCATTAATTTAATTTTGCTTTATTAAGCTTTATATATGTTTTTGACTTTCTTTCTGGTTCTTTAATTAGTTGAATATGCTTTATTTATACCTAACTACTTAGATTTGCTTGTAAAATTTTAATTAATCTTAAGAATTTTATCTAAATAAGCGGTCATTTTACTTTTCATTAGCTAGAGGAATTTCTCCTACCTCACTAATTTATAAAAGCAAAGTCTAATATTTGTCTACAACTATCATCTTCTAATTTTCTATTTAGCTAATCTAGTTTGAATAATATCAGCCTATCTTATCTTGATACTTTTTTAAATCCTTTCATACTTTACTCTTTATCATAATTTAACTACTTAATCTAAAATATTTATAAAGCTATTAAAGAACTTTTAAAGGGCATCTTATATCTAATCTAGATCGATCTGTATTACTTTTGAATGAGAGTATATCAAAAGAGTTACTTCTAAAATATAAAATGAATCAAAAGTATTAAAGCCTTAGTTATAGGTTTAAAGATTTAACTATATAGAACTAGACTTGTAATTTATTATCTTTATTTATAAGGCTTTTTTACTTATTTTATTTCCCTCTTAAAAGTGCTGCATTCAATTAACTTTTCTTCCTATAACTTGTAGTTAGAATGCTTGCTGAGTCATTTATCAAATTATATAGTATCATTATGATAAAAAGAGGTTAATCAGCCAACTACCTAGTTCTTTTTCTCCTTGTAAAGGAATTAACTTGAAATGTATTTTCTCTACTTCTAGAAAAGGAAAATTTTTTAGATAAACTAGTTTGCTTTAATTTAAGATTGCTAAGTTGGTTAGCTAAAAACATCTAGCATTGTATTAGATTACTATTCCAAAATTTATTTTAATTAAAAAAGAAAGCAATTTTATTATAAAAGTTCTTAATACTAGGTGAGAATATTAATAGCAGGGTCCTTTGGTGTAATGGTACCACTTTGGACTCTGAATCCAACAATCTGAGTTCGAGTCTCGGTGGTACGCTTCTTTTTTAATAGTCTATTTATTATTATCTCTAAATATATGACTATAGATAATAATCTAATATCTCTAGCTATATTTTATTATCATTTCCTTATGATTCAATTGCATACTTTATATGCAGGCTTAAATAAAATGTTCTAGACTTTAGACTAATTGCAGTTCTACTGAATCAACTACTTTAGATTATCTTTAAAGGAAAAATTTCTGGATAGATAGCATAGTCTCCTCATTATATTGATATAGGAGAACAGAAATTTTATTAATTGGACTACATTTATCTTTAGACTTTTAAAAGGTTTCAGATTGGAACTTCAGTTATAAAAGAGAGATACTGATGTGCTAGGAATAGATCTACTTGATGAGAAAGAAAGAGATAGCAAATATCCTTTAGACAATAAATCTAAAATATCAAATAATACCTTTTACCGTTATTTTGTCCTATTACTTACACAACCAAAGTAACATTAGCAATCATCCATAAATCAATAGCTGGCTAGTAACTCAAAGCTTGCTTCTTTATATACACTCTATCTATGATATTATTTAACACATACTAAAGCTGGTATTTACATTGAAGGAAAAAGCTATGAACTTAATATTAAATACTAAGAATAGAATTTTTAGCAAGGGTAATTAATAATTATGATATACATTGAGAAACTTAAAAAGTCATTCTCTTAGTCAAATTTAAAAGATCACATATTTAGATGCAGTTAAAGATTTAGAGAACTGAATAGTAAGAAAGAAGGAAATTATAGAATCAATCACCAGCTTTCACTTTCCTCTAACTTAAAACTATTTTTGCTAATTTTGATACTCAAATCTAACATCAGCAAAGGTGAGTTATATCAAAATTCAAACTACTAAAACAGCTAAGTTGGCTATATTTACAATACTCTACTAATCTTAAAAACCTAAGGATCAAAATTTTTCAGTTATTTAAAAAAACTCTCAGCTATCAAATTATAATTGAAGCATATACACTTTAATCAATTAAGCTTCATTAACTTTAAAGTATAAAACAGAAATTTTCAGTTTCTAATAAATGTAAATAATTATACTTCAACTCCTGTTCCTTTTCTTAGCTTTCTACTAGAATAAAGGGTAGAAAGTAGGATTACTTTATAGCTAGTATTCTGATTAAGAACTGAAAGACTTAGTATAGAAGGAGGTAGAGTAGAGGTGGTAGTTAGATGTTTAGGTAATAATGATTGGAGATTAGTATAAAGTTAGCTTAAAAATGCAGGAAATTAGTGAGAAGCTTACAGTGGATATTATTATTGATGTCACTTAGTCTAAAATATTCACTTTTTGGATATCTAAAAGCTGCAGTGAAAGGGAAATAATCCATATGGTAGTTGGGTAGTAGAAGTTTAGGACAAACTGAAATTAAACTATCTTTACCGATCCTGAATAGATAAAAGAAGCAGAAGCTATTATACTTTTGCTTAAGCATTATAGCTGGAAGCGAATTGGAATTTTTCAGAACCCTGACTTAAATACCTTTTTTAAATATATTGAAGAGAAAGATTGAATTAGTATCAAATCAAGGTACATAGTTCCTTGACAAATTAGCACTTAAAAGAACAAAGAATTTTTTGGAGGTTTATTGAAGTCTTAAGGAGTTAATATTTACGTTTTCCAAGTTGATACATAAAACTTGCGAAGCCTTTTAGATGTATGCAACAGATTATACGTCAATACTAGAAACTACTAATGAATCTTTGGACAACTCTCCTTCTTTGAAACCTAGAAAAGCTTCAAGTCAAATGAAAATTGAAACTTTCCTTAAGGAATTATTTTTGTGTCTTTAGGAGATTATTAATCTATAGAAGAGCTTTAACTAGACTTTTTCACTCAAATTTTTGCTTAAGTTTTGAATATTTGAAGTTAGCGAAAAAGTACTTAGATGGTATTAAAGAAGATAGAGAAGGAAAGTATTAAAGTGTATGATTTCAAGATTTTTAATTTGTAAGGAAATCAAATTGAAGAGGTAGGGTATATCAATGTAAAGGAGTAGAGCGTTATCTTCACTAAGACTATAGTATATCTTGGGGGATCTGATAATCCTCCAATCGATCAAGTTTAAATTGATGTTTCCTATTCTTCTAATATATCCAATTCAGATGGAACTTGAGTTCCTTCTCAAATTGACGCTATAAATGGAATTCTATAAGGATTTATCGAAGTAAATACGAGAAACGACATTTTATAGAACTTCATTTTAGAGAGTTTTGGCTATGGAATAGGAAGTACTAAATGAGTTGAAGAGTATGTAGAGCTTCAGTATTAGAAATAAAAGGATTACTATGGAGTAGGAATGTTGGCTCCTTATACTTCATGGATAACTTGAAATTGACTATAATTCTTATACTAGAAAAACAATTTCATACCAATGATAGGAGCAGTCACTACAAATGCAGAGCTATCTAATAAAACTAACTTTCCTAGCTTTGTAAGAACGATATATTCAGACTCTTATATGTCGTATTTATAGATAAGAGTCATTCAAATCTATAACTGAAAGAAAATTGCTGTTATGTATTGTACTGATAAATGATGCGAAGATCTAGGTTTAGATATTATAAGACAAGCAGAGCAGAGAGGTATTGAAGTAGTTAATCCTTAAAATTTAAGGTAGTATAACCTTGATAAAAAGAACTATACAGATTAAGACTGAAAACCAGTAGTTAAGGCATTTTAAGAGAGTGGCGCAAGAATAGGAATTTGCGTTTGCTTTTAATGAGATGCTTATTATTTAATATTCCCTTATATGTATGATCTAGGAGCAAGAGCAGGGGATTGAGTGTGATTAGCAAATGAATGAATAGTTTCTGAATACATTTAATAAGCGGAGACAGATCCTGAGTTGAAAAAGAGTTATGAAATAGTAAAAGGCGCTTTATCATATACTCCTTCATCTTATTATGGAGAGTATGGAGATTATATTAAGTAAGGATATAGAAAGATGTTTGGAATCGAACCTTATTGACTATCATGCTTCGCTTTTGATTCAGTTCTTTTACTTGGAGCAGCTATAGACCACGTGATAAAATAAGGGTAAAGCTATGAAGATAATTATAGTTTAAATAACGCTTTGAGAAAAGTAAAAATACTTGGATGCTAAGGAAAGTTCCAGATAGAAAAGAACACAAATGATCCAGATCTAAAAATCTATGATATTATAAACGTTAGAAATGATAATGATGAAAAGCTCTGAAGGGATGAGACTATAGGTATATTTTGTGCTACTTGCTCAGTTGTAATTTCACTCGAAAAAGATATAATTTGAGGAGATGGAACAACGGATATTCCTAAAGATTACATTGAAGACATAGATTGTCCATTCAGATCAAGAGAAATTAAGGACTTCCAGAAAGGTTAAATAATTGCTTTAGTCATAAATTTGGTGTGAATTCTACTAACAGCTTTTTTCTCCTTTATAAGCTATAGAAAATGAAAAGGTTTGCAAATAGAAGAAATAAAAAAAGAAAGTGAGATGACATTTACTGATGGGGTATAAATAGTATGCTTAATAATAACATAGTGCTAGTATATATCAACAGGAGTTAATTTATCCCATATAAATGAAAAACTCTAACTAATTTTCGAATTTTTTAAGCTGGAAGTGCTTTCTTCATATGAAACGAATAAAGATTACTGATAGAGAATATTCTATACCGTACTAGTTATCTCTTTTCTTTGAAATTTGTAGTGCATTTCGATTTTTTTCAGACTAGAAGAAAGATGAGATAACTGCCTTTCTAAATGAGCAACCATCATTTCTTTTTATTTTCTGCCTATTATGAGTTAAATATTTTTAGTTCCTGTCATCTATAATATAAATGACATCTTTAGATGCATAAAGGTCGTTGATTATAATAGAAATGGTCATTTGAGTTTCAAGGAGAGCTTTTTACAGAAAAATTGTTAATCTTGATGCTGACATGATGAACATGAATGATAAGTTGCTTTGGGAACAATTTGCTTAGCTTTATATATACCATCAATCTGTTTTATGAGACCTGTTATATAATAGACTTAAATAGAGTCCTCAATAAAGCAATCAATCAAGTTTATTTGCATATAAACTTTCTTTTAAACCTTCACTATCATGCTCTAATAATCTTTAGGGTTTCACAGTCAAAAAATACATGCCATACTATACACGATACTATTTGGTGTATTTACATTAGGCATAATTGCGCTGAAACCCTATAACTATGGAAGAATTAATGTCATATAAATAGGATGCTGCTTTGTAGTAATCTGGACTAATACTATAGCAACTCTAAGCTTGCATCTGAAAAAACCTAATTAGCTAACTTGAGCTTTGCTGTTTGCTTTTGGTAATATCTTCATAATTATGTCCACTCTAATCATTATGAAGAGTTTCTATCCTAACTATTTATTCCGGCCAAAGTAAGACAATACGCTTTGATTCAGATTTGCATTTAAGCCAACTGCAAATGTTAATATGCTAAAAGATATGTTGAAGCTTAACAGTTACTAGAATAAAATTTCGATAAACCCTAAGTTCTTAATTCAAATCTAGCAATCTAGTATTCTAAATCAGGCTGTATCAAATAAGCACTAGGAGTAATAAAAAAATGAATCAGGGACTGAAAAGGAGAAACGAATTGACCAGCTAGATTAGAAAGATCATTCTATATAGGATGAGAATAACACCATAGAGATAAGCTTAGGATCAGAACGTTTTTCTCAGTAAATTTTCTAATTTAGAAATCAAGTTTAAATTTAAATAGGCTAAGAGTAAGAAGATTCTAAAATCTGGCAAGAAGAATCCCAAGAGGAAATATTGTGCTTTTAGAAAAAAATTCCATTGTGACTTACAATGAAAATGACTTGAAATTTTATAGTTTGAGATTAACTAATTTTTTAATATCTAACTGGAAATTTCTTTCATTGAATATCAATTATCATTAGCTTTTATTTTACCCTAGTTTAATAAACCTTTCTTTTCCTTTATTCTCATTTATAAAATAATTTCTTTAATTCATAGCCAGAAATCTTTATACTTGGATATTCATTTTGCTATGCTATATCAATTATAAATACTCCCTCCTATTAATTTTTCTCATCTTTACAACACATTTTTTACCCTGTTTCTCTTATAAATCTAAGTATATATTAATTTTCATTTGCTAGTTATATCCTATAGTTATGATATGCTTACATATATGGACTTTAAAACAATTTGTTAGTAATTAGATATAAAATGAGTTTATTTATAGGTTTTACTTATTAATAAAGTTAAAATTTTCAATAATTTTCAGTTACTAATTTATTCAATTTCCTTCTTTTTCTCTTATATACATTAAAAGACGAGGAAAAAGACCATATTTTAGGGAATTAAAATGCGATATATTATCTCTGAGATACCATATACTTTCTTGCTATATGAGTCGTTCTCATTTACTTTTATTTACTCCTCTTGATATGCTTCAAATTCAACTTTCTATCTATCAATTAAACTTTTTATACTTCAGGCTTTCTATAAATTACCTATAGAATCTGCTATCTAAATGATAGATAAGATTTAGGATTTTACTCTGAAAGGTATATTATAATAAAGCTCATCTCTTCTCAAGGCTTGTAAACTAAAGAATTTTCTTAGCTAAACTATCTTTATAAATCTTCAGTTTCATAAGATAAAAGCATCTCCATATATATCTAATATAGTAATTGATAACTGTGGTAAATCATTCATATATCCATTTAGTATATTTGCTAATTGCTTAGCAGGGACAATACTGAAACCTATAATACAGAAACTAGAAGCACCTCTAAGAGGAAAGAACAATAGAGTGAAGCATCCCTTCATAGATATCTAGCGAGCTTTAAAAAGCTTTTATGGAGAATTTTTTATTTTTGTATATAAATGCTAATTTTATACTCCTAGAGTACCTTTTAAAGCTATACCAATTGTTTAAATGAATAAAGATAATTTATGATAAAAATGGGTATAAACCAAGTAGTAGTAGACAGATTTTCATTATATGAAGCCTTCTAAAATTCTTATGTAATAATCCCATGAAAATGCTCTTGCATTTCGAAACTTTCTTCTGAAACTGGAGACTGGCTAGATTATATAAGGCTCTGCTTTAGAATAATCTACAGAAGTGCCTGTTAGCTTTACATCAGCTAATAGATATTCCATGTAGTATCCTGTAGGTAACTTTTCATGAACACTTTCATTGGTATTTCATCCAATATGCTTACCTCGAGGAATTACAGGAGCAATGAAGGTTTTTATTAAGTTGCGATTGAAGTATTGAACCATTCTTATAACGAAATCACATCCAATAATTATATTCTTGAAGTCTTATCACATAAAATCAGGCATTATTCAGTCTCAATGGAAGTGTATTACATCAACTTTAAGCTGAAATAAGGAATTATAGCTTGTGAAGTTGTTAGCTTCAGATGTTATTTAAGCAAATCCAATACGCTTTCCATATGACTCATTATGGATGAATTGCTGATTCACTCACTTACTAAACTTATAGAAGTCAACTGATAATTATACATCGTCTTCGCATCAAATTACTGACTTAGGCTTTAGAAGTTCAAAAGTTAGATTAAGTAGAAAAAAAGCGTTGGAAGCACATTTCATTTCTTTTACTCTACTTCTTCCCTTTAAGTTAGGGGGAGGATGAAAGACGTGAATTATATTAAGAACTCCCCTCTTTTAAAATTGTTTCACAATTTTGGTCACTTTTTCTTATTTCCCATCCTATGAGATTATAATAATAGTTTGCTCTATATTCTCTGCTTTTTCAATAGACCGCAACGTATCCATTAGCTTATCAGGTCTGCTAAAGACTGGCATAACAATAGGGTAAAACTCTCCAATCGTTAGATTTCTTTGTGATATAATGCTTTAATATTGTAGAACGACTGAATCAGTTATTTCAGGATAATACTCTTTGAACTTAAAAGGCTCACAGAACTCTTAGTCATAGAAGATCTAAGAACTGTCGTTTAAACCTGTGATTTAGCCATAGTGATTTTTATGTATCCGAAACGAGTTTTTGACATATAGATAGTTTTCTTTGTCAGACTTTCTTAAGAATATATTCATACTTTCACTTTCAACGTACTTGTTCTAAATAAACGTCATAATACAGTTCTGAGCTTCTAAAAATCTAATAGAGTCTTAACCAAGGATTTTGTATTAGTTTCATATATAGAATAGCTTAAATTCTAGAATGATAGTATTTCCTACCTTTTCTCTTCTTTATTAATCAGGAGGAAGTTTTTCTATTACTTAAGCGCCTATTCTAAATCTGTTTCCTGCTTACATAAGTCGATAGTAATCTTCTTGGTAAACTGAAACTATTTAACTGTTTACTCTAAGTTAAGCTTTTGGAGTACTTGAATTTTACCCTGATTTGAAGAATTTTGATCCTAGCGATGTTAAAAGAAACCAAACGCTATAACATACTCTGCTTTGATACTTTCCTTACTTTTGATATATTGACACCCTTTATCCGATCCAAGTTCCAAGACTATGCTTCAGCTATCAACAAAGCTAGGATCTCAAGCCAAATAAAGGAAATAGCCTCACTATTCATTCTTATTTTGACATCCTCAAATTTTGTTTCCAAGTATTACAAACATTTTTGTTTAACTTTGTTCGCTTCACTCACTATTTGTCTGATCCCATATTCACATACCATGAAATCCTTCTAATTTTCTTAGATCAAACCTAACTCATATTGAAATGGTAAACTCAGGGAAGTCAAAAGAATTTCGTGGACCGTAAACTTAAAACTGCAAATTCTCTTATATATTGACAGAAAAGCCATCATTTGGAGGATTTTCCAGAATCGATTTTAATTCTTAAGCTTCATTTTGAAGCACTTTTAACTCCTTAATTACAAGTAAGCTAATCATCTAAGAAGCTAACTTTTGCTTATTAGTTTCATTATATTCTTACTAACTATTTTCAGTTTTATTTATCGCATCTTATGACCACTATTTTAATTATTGCCTCTCCTATTAAGACTCAAAATCAGTTTTATTAAGGTTTAAATCCGTCAAAGTAGTTGAAACTTTAAAGTGCTTTTACCTCTACCCAGATATTAGCAGAATAAAATATATACTATATAAACTGATTCCAGCAAAAGTAAGTTTGATACAAAAACTTACTTTTTTACCTTCCATTTACCCTTCTATATTAACTGTCTAGAAGCTCCTACTCTAAATGCAAAAGCTATCCCTTAATTAATGTAATGTATTTATGTACATGGATACCTTCTAAACTAAATGATATTTAGAAGGTGACTTATTTAGAGATTTGCTAGACTTTGAATAACTGGATATAGCCACAGCATATACCTAACCTGTGTGACCACTCATGGTCTTACAGGTGCCTGTCTTGACGTCCCATAGTCTCACCGTATAATCATAATTTCCCGATACGATGAACTCTGAATCACTGGATATAGCCACAGCATATACCTAACCTGTGTGACCACTCATGGTCTTACAGGTACCTGTCTTGACGTCCCAGTGCTTAAGTTTAAGAATCAAAGTAATTTGTCTTATTTACTCATATTGTATACTTAAACGATATTACTTTCAGAGTTTACCACCCATGTATTTTAGATAAAGCTGGAAAGCTTGAAGTAGGATAGACAATTAGTAGCTAAGCTTTGATGTAGTAAGATTGTAATTTGTCTGGATTTTATTAGCCAAGCTTTATATATTTTTCACTTAGCATCTCTTTTTAGCTCATGACTAATCAGTAGCAATCAATCTATTTTACCTGCTTCTGAACCTCCAAATATGTAATTTTAATATCCTTTTATAGTTAATTTATAAGCTGGCTTTGTGCTTATAGCTATTAAGGTGAAGCTAAAGCGCAAAGAGTCTTTAGCTAGTAAACATGGAATTAGCTTATTTAAACCCTATTTCCTATCTAAGAAAATTGATAAGTGGATAAGTAATTTCAGGCATACAAGGTTACCTAAGCATCCAAGGGATAATGGCTAAGCTTACATTTTATCTTGTAATAAAGGACAAAATTAAGGTATAAGATTGGATTTAAAGCATACTGAGAATAGGTAATGGTACTAGTTGAATTCAATAATAAAGAGTATTAGCAAATATTAAGGTAGAAATCTAATTAATAATAGAAGCTTCAAATTATATTAAAGTAACTCATTTTATACTAAATACAATAAGTAATATACAATCACTAAGGTATCTGAAAACCTTTATTTATGGTATTGAGAACTAGTTTCTTATTAAGCAAGCTACTAATTGTATAACTAAGGAAGTGATAGCTTGTAGGTACAATGTAGTATTAAGTATAAGAACTAAAATAAGAAAATAGAAATAAGGATGTAGTTTTATGTTTAGGTATTCAGTGCTTGTGGAATCAGATTTAACTGTTTAATGAATAAGTTGAAGTTTAAAGTTATAGAACTTAGGCTGCTTTATCCCATGTAGTCTTACTTATATTGTATATATATAAATCCTCGCTTTGGTCTTAGAACATAAACGCTTACTAATTTTGATAAACTGCATTGTATCAGAAGGATAAACCTTATTCGCTTTATGGGTAAGCTTAGCCATGAGTGTTGAAAGAATGGAAATCAAAGCCATAAGTATTTTATAATCTGTTCTAGTTGTCAAATAAGAGTACTAACTCTATATCTGATGCAAATGTAGCTGAACAGTAGCATGCTTATTTAGGCACTTCCTACTATAAAATGATTCAAGCGCCAATTAGAGGCTCATAGAAGCAAGCTTTACTATTTTCATTATCTTCTTTACCTCCAAAAGTAAAAACAAGATCATGTGAGTAACACAATCCTGGCCTGCAAATATAAAAAGGATGGTCTTCAATCTCATATTACTGATTAGTAGATAGATTAAACCTTTCACACTTACGTGATAAATATCCTTTTTACGAAAGTCCAGCAATAACATAAACTTGCTAAAAATTGTCATAAGCTAAAGAGGTTTTTAACTTCTTATTTAAAAGATAAAAATTCTCAACTTTCTAGTTCCTAATCCTTTATATGTTATTACGAATTTTATCAACATTCTATCCCCCTGCTAAAAAAATCTCACTATCACTAATCTAAAGGGAGAAAGTAGAATTTCCTTAAATCTCTTCAATACCAACATCATTTATCTATTTCTACTATTTCTTTAGGTCGTATACAAGCCTTTTATTGCTATTATACTGTATAATAGATATCTAGCTAAATAATTTGTTAAAGTTGGTATTTCTATCTTTAATTATTTTCTGGATTGTATTAAGTTTTTGTTAACAAGATAGCTATCTCTCTTTTTCATCTGACTATTACTAAAGTTTTTAACTCTATTATAGCAATTAGTTATTGCTGATGCTTAACTCTGTGTTTTATTGCTTAAGTGATTAAATTTCAATTCTATTTTGATTCTATTACTCTTCAAGTTCTTTTATTTTCCATTAATACTGGCTTTTCTGCATCTCCATTTAGAATATTTCGTTTTATATCTACTATTGCTTTTTGAAATCCTCTACTATTTAGTTTAGTTTCGATAGCTAATTTTAATATAACTGATTCACATTATTTTTTTCTTTTTACCCTATTTATTCCTAACTTTGACTTTTTCTTAATATTCTTTCTTTTTCTTATTAGAAGACTTCAATAATTAATTGGAGGTACTAAATTATCTGCTAGCTTTGATCTTTCATTTTGCTTTCTGGATTGAATTCTTCGCTTCTGAATACTTGCTAGAATAAATATTGAGCGGAAACTATTTTTTGCATTTAAACTTTAAAGCTATCTATTATGCTATTTAGCCTTATATCCTAAGACTACTAAGACTACTAAGAAAACTTTATATGACTTTACTCTTGATTTAGAAAAGCTTCTTTGAAGGTTTTAATCTCATTATTTTTGATCTCACAGTCTTCATAGGTCTTATTAGGCAACTATAGTAATATCTTAAACTGATCTTGCAAATTTTATATTTTACCTTTTACTACCATTATCGACTATTAAAGCTAGATTACTTCATTAATATTCTCTTTCAGTGTCACTTCGCTTTTCTTCGCTATTCAATCAATAAATAAGTCTCTTATCTTAATCTAAGCGTTTCTTATACCAACTTTCCATTTGCTTAATATCCCAAGGTAACTATCGCATTTTTGCTAAATTTAAGTCAATCCCATAGAAGAGTTCAACTCATTGACTTTCTCTTCTATTTCAGTTTAAAATTTTAAAACTTGTTCCTCAATAAGTTTGAGTGAATGGCCTTAGTGCTAAGGAATTACACACTTTTTGCATAGTTACTTATCATCTTCAGAGCATATAAACTTTATAGTCTTCTAATGTTCTTTACATATTTGCTTATTCTTATCTTTAGTCATTTTTTCTTCCTTCAGGTACTCATAAGCTATTTTCAAGTCCTTTACTTACTTACAGCTTATTCTATTATGAACTTTACATTTAAAGAAATTATTAGTCTTCATTGAAATTTTGATGCATTATTGGCAGAACACGCAGTTACAGTCAAGTTATCTAGGTAAATAATTCTATTCATCGTAGTTTTGTCTACAAGACTCACAGATATTGAGAACTATTTAAGACATTATAGTTAATATCTAGATCATAATTAAATTCAACTAACCTAAATCAAAGTCTTTAAAGAAACACTCATAAGCTGCTTCTTTTCTTGCTACATATACCATGCTACACCAAACAAGATGTAGCATGAGTTTTATGAGATTAATACAAAGGAGGGAGTAAATAAACAAGCCTTTAGTTTTATGCTTCTTATGTAGAGATAAAGTACATTAAGATGAGTAGAGAGTCTAAAGGGAAAATCATGGATGAAGCTGCTCTTTTTAACTGCATTTCTTTAAGTGAGAAAATCTTATGCTTAGAGTTTCTTAAGATACAGAGGTTCACTTTTGTTTCACTTTTAAGTTGTTTGTCATAGATTCTAGAGACGCTTTTAGCTTGTTGAAATTACTAGAGAATACAGAGTAGAAAAATAGTAAGATTAGTTCTTGGGAAAGAGTTTAGAGGTATTGATAAGGTATTAGAAATACTGGATCTATGAGCAAAGGTAGGGTTTCAAGATAGAAGCTAAGAGAAAAAAAACAAATGCTAATTTTTTCTAAACCTTAATCTATAAAAAATAAGAAGGTACAATCAAAACTCGCACTAGTAAAAGGGAATGCAGATGTCAAGTGTAAAATAGCTTGAAGAACTAAAGTAAATGCACTTATTTTCAGATGTACATTTGGAAAATCAAAAGAGCTCGCATAAGTAGCATGACTTTCTAACTAAAATCATCAAATCCACATATCAAATATTTTAATTCTAATTATGGTTCATTTCTAAAAGGGTATAATAAGCATTTTTAATACTTTTATAAGCATTAAGCAAATCTTCATATTCGATGTAAAGAAGGTTTATAACTTATACGGCATTCAAAAAGGCTTAAGATAATGCATAAGTAAATGTAGACTGAGAAGTTAAAATAGATATAAAGCAAAGCTATCTGTCCATTAAAGCATTTGAATTCAAAAAAAGAGAATAACTTTAACCGTATTTTCTGAGCTCATTTGAATAGAAAATAAGAGAAGAGTAAAGTATCAGAAGTAGAAAACCTTTTTAGTGCTTTAAGAGTCATTAATGAATTATAGTTATTTGAATAGTAAAAAAAATTTATTAATTGAAATAATTTTAAAATGTCTTCATTCATTCTGATTGAATGTTTCTTATTTAACTGGAAATTTTATTAATGACTTACACTGCAAGTCAAACCCTTAATTTAATTATTTTAATTTGCATTAATTTTTACTACAATTATGAAAACTCTTGAGTTTACAGTAATGATTGAATCTTATTCATATCTCCAGTTCTATAATAAAAGGTATTATTCATCAGTGCCTGATATTTTAGCAATATTTTCCTTAAACTATTTTATACTAACTCGCTCTTATAAACTTTCTCTTTATTCCTTGTATTAATTAATAATTTAAATATTATGATTTAAGTGAATTCAAACTCAATTTTAAAGCATGATGGATTGTATCCTTGAAGTTCCCGAACCTTTGTTCTTTATTGCTTTATTTCTTACTTATATCTCATGCTTTTTTCTATATACCTTATCATAATCAGCGGGAACTCTTCAATAGTACCACAGTAACATAAGATAGATTTTTCCCAGTCTATGGTATAGCCAATATCCTTTATCTGCTTACTACCTTTACATTTATTAATTACTCCTTAATTACCCAAACTTCAATAAGCTATAATTTTTAGGTTTTTTACTAATAAAAGTATATGAATGTTAGAAATATCTCTATTACTAAGCACTTCTAGAGTATAAACTGTAAATAGATTATCTAACCTTACAATTTTATTACCATAGCAATCACCTTTGTTAGCTTACTAAACTCAGTTAATTGATCTGTCGTTTCTTAAATCATCAAAATCCTGCTTTGCTTTTATTCAATCTTAGAGTATAAATTTCAGCTACTACTAATATAAATATATATCCCCTTAACTCATTTTATGGGTTATTAAGCTTATTAATTATATTGTATAAAGTATGAAAGAAGTACCTAGGATAGTAACATTAGTAACTCCAGTTAAAAGAAAAAGTATTAATAGGAACATAAAGCTAAACCCTTATACATATTGACTGGATATTAACTCTATTTCGAGTTCATAAAGGAAGCTTTTATTTAGCATAAGACAAGCTAAAAGCAAGATTAATAAAGTCTTATATATTAAGTAATACGGAGCTTCAATATCTAGTCAATACTTAGGATATTATAATTTAGTAGCTTTTAAAAGGTAATATAGCTTAAGCTTGCAAAGACTTAATGCTAGCTATATGTTAATATAATTATAATTTAATAATGGTATATCATTTAGTAAAAGGATGCTGCTTTATTAAGAATATTGTCTAAGAATAGATTTAGGTTACTTGTTATGTCCAATTATATAACTCAGGCTTATTATATAATTAAAGCTCAAGCCTTTAATACCTATTCTACTACAAATGCTCCTACTTTCTCCTTAGATATTAACTCAATCTCCTTAACTTTAGCTTCTGAGTTTTTTCCTTCTTTTAGTTTAATAAGTATTCTCATCATTAAATCACTTCTTTAACAGCTTTCTAATATTAGCCATTATATTTATCAGATTTGGTTTGAAGTAAAAAAGCTAGATTAAAAACAAGCCACAATTTAAATTATTTTACTTAGCTAAATAATGAAGTTAAGCTATCTGAATATACCTAGCTTATTATATCCTTACTACACTTTCTAGCTTATAAGTTATTATCTCTCTTGTACTACTAACTTACCCAGTCTCTTCATACCCCATTCTACATTCTTATTAGTTGTTCTATTACCTTTATATATTTATAGGTATAGCAGACTTATAGCTAGTTTGTTGATATTATAAAAGAATAAATGTATTAAATAAAGAATATTTAAAATATAATGGGAGACAAGTAATCCAAGGAGATTAAGTAAAACTAGCTAGACAGTGCAAATAATAGAGAATACAATGGCTAGCAAGCAACCTCTAATAACTAAAGTCATTTCAATGATCAAAATGATTTAAGCTATTGAAATAACCGTAGACCAGAGGATATAATAAATGAGTGCTTGTAGTGAGAAAGCGAAGTGATTAAGTTCGAGTAATAGAACTTGTAGTATTAGAAGACTTCTCCTTAGATAGTAGAAATTGTTAAGAGAAATATAATTGAAATTCTACTAGAAGTCATTTAATCCTATAAGTTAAACGACTTAAAAAATACCTAAAGGATTTAATCTGAAATTGGGCTGCTAAAGGCAAAGGTTTAGAATATAAACCAGCTATTAAAGAGGTCGATGACCTTGAGCGAGAATATAGACATCAATCTATTCTATGAGATTAAGTTTTAGAAGCAAGAAATAGATTAATTAAGAGGAAGATTGAACTAAATAGTTAAAGATGATAAGAAGATTCAAATGGAAATATGAAAAGAACTGTTTTTCTTTTTGAAGGAGTAGAAATAACCATTATTAAGTCCTCATTTTAAGAAGATAGAATTTAACTAATAGCCTCTGTTGTAAGGCTAATAAGAGATCTAGTCAAATAGATTAATTTACTCAGACAAAAGGATTTAATATCTGGAGCTTGTTTAGAGTAAAAACATATATGATTTCTCACAGTCATAAATAAAAGTGATAGTCACTGAATTAGGAGTCGAAAAATAACCCAATTTCTTAAAGGGCTTTGCTATTGGAGGAAGAAGGAAAGACTAAGAAGATCCAATTGATATATAGTTTGAACCCCAAAGAGTGGAAAATCAACAGTTTAAAATCACATTTTAGAATGGATTTTGACTCTAAAACTTGGCACTTAGAATACCAACTTGTTTAAAAATTAGCAACTAAATACCTCTTGAGTTAGAAGAAGGAATGACAATAGTTTTGGGGGATTTTTTTAATAAGATTGATGTACTAAAATTAAGCCATGGAAATAAGAGCTAAAGACCTGAGGGGAGATTATTAAACAACATATGTGGAAGCTATTGAAACGAAGATATAGCAGAATATGAATAAATCTGAGCTTCAGAAAATGAAAATAGCAGCTTTTTTATAAATAAGGAGTCTTCTTAATCTCAAGAAAATGCTTACATCTTATTGTTCGTGCATACCTGTCATGAATACTAAGATGGTTTAAAAAAGAAATTTTAGGTTGACAAGAATAATTTACAGAAGGCATTTTATTTAGGGAAAAACGCCGAATCGAGCATAGTTTTCTAAAACAAACTAATCTCCAATTAACATGCAAGGTATGTTCTTAAGATACATTTAGGATTTTATATGATCCTCTTTATGGATGACTATTATTTGATGGCAGGGAAGAAAAGCCAAGCATAAATAATACTTATGTAATTTTATAGAATATACGGTAAAGGGAGGCAAGGGAAGCTGGGAATCCTTTAAAAATTTAGCAAGATAGTGAATTTTATTTTGGAGGTATTTCCTTTAAGTGTAATTTGAGGGAAGATTAATGAGTTTAAATAAAGCTTTAATTCTGTTAATTAAATTAAAATATGTTCTCCTTATATTGAGAAAGGTTTCAATTAGACTACTATGAGTTAAACTTCAAATCATACCCCTTTTTTATTCTACATATGATGAGTAATATAATTGAACAAGGTTGAGAAAGATAATTTTATTTAATTTCTGAAATGCTGAGACTTTTGAGCTTAGGGATCTTATAAGATTTTGGAAGGCTAGAAATGATTATACCCTGCTATGTTTGAACTCCGTCTTTGTTTATATCCTATTTTTTTTTCTTATACAGCAATCCAAGTCTGAAAGTCCTAAGTCTAAAATATTTTTCTTATTTAATTCATTTTGACTTAACTATCCTCTTTATTGTTTCTTGAGCCAAAAGCTAAGCAGTTATTTTTAGTTCTAAATTATAATAGAATGTGAAGCTTTCTCTTGTCTTCATTTCTCGATTTTTAATTTCTTGCTACTAACTAATGTTGACTGAGAAGGTTCAGATATTTAAGAAGATAATACCTTTAAATATTTAATTATCTATATTGTTATTGTATATATATACAATACTTCAGAACATCAATTTGCCTTATCTAGTTTAATTTAGTTCGCTTTTGTCTCTCTTTTACCTTACTTAAAAATCGCCTTTATCCACAAGTATATAGTCTCATCTTTATCCCTTCATCGATTAGTAGTTAAATCCTTTATCTTAATAAAGGATTCAGTGCACATTAATTCTGGAGGGATAACCCGCAGGAAAAACTATCAAAAACCTTAGTTTGTTTAAGTCCAATAATTAACAGTCAGAATAGATCTGAAATAAGGGTAATTGGGTATAACTAAGCTTTTCTTACTTAAGAACTTATCCTTATATTAGCAAAGCTAAAGTTAAACCTTTTTAACAATAAGGAAAGCGAAAAATTTAAATAAGCTGAATAAAATAATTAATGCATCTAGATCAAAATGCTTAAGGTATATGTTTTAATACTTAACAGCAAGGCTATGAAATAGAACTTAAAGTTATAATATAATATTTATTAAGTTGACTTTGAAGATAAAAAGTTCATGGTTAGAAAAATAGTAAGATTAATCTCTGTAATTTAGATTAGAACTTCAATGTTTGGATCATCCCTAGAGTCCTAAACTGCTTAACTACTAAAAGATTTTATCTTTATTCCCGTCTTAATAAATATTCTCTTTCCATAATTTTTCTATAAGTAACTTTACAGAAATTGAGAATCTATTTTTATTCTTAAGACCCTAACACTTTAATTATACTAAAGAAGCTTATATTACCTTATTTATATTAAGCTTAAATTTTTAATTTAAACTTCATTTACTCCTTTCAAATCCTTTTGCCTAATTAATATCATTAAATAAACAAGTCTTTACTTTGCTTTATTCTTATTTATTGTTGATTCCTTTTTTAATTCCAATAAATATAAGTATTAACTTGTTCTTTTTAAGTTTTCGTTTTATATTGCTAAGTTAATAAAACCTTAGAACTGCAAAACTAGATTTAGCTTTTAATTGTATTTTATGGTAATTGAGCTATTAAAGTATTATGGTAACCTTGAACTTGCTTAAAAACTTTCTATATTCTTTTAAGGAAATAATAACTGCTAATTTTCCTTATCTTGCTTTGTTCTTATGGCTGATATAATCTTTCTAGTTTTTGATTTCTTTTTTGATTTCTTCTTAGAAGATCTTCTGAATCTCTCGAGCTATAAAATTACACATCAGTAATAAAGTTGGCATTTGATAAGTTTTGTCTTTACTTATTTCCCTATCTTTATTAAACTTCTAGGCTTCATGTAATGATATTACTTAATCCTTCATACTTTATAGTATCCTTTTGATGTCTTTCAATTATTACTAAGAGTCTAGATTTAATTTTCCTGCTGTGATTGATCTAAATTAGTAACTCTATAAAGGTTTAACTAGACGCTAATGATATATTTCTCATTTGCCAAGCTAATTTATTTCTAGCTATTTCCAAATTAAACTATTAAGACTAATTCCAAGCAATACTTAGCATGGTTCACTCCTTAAATGTTCTATGCTATTCTATTTCTGAACTAATCTCAAGAGTATATTTTTGACCTTAATCTAAGAATAATTTAGTCTATTTAATCCTTATTATTAGGCGAAATACCAAGTAAGGCCTATTATTCTACCTTACCCCCACCTTATTACTTATATTAATACAGATTTAGTTGATATTACCTAGTAATGTAAGAGATAGCTTACTTAAAGCTAGACCTATAATAATAGAGTTAAAGTTGTTAATTAACTTATTTTTGTTGAATAATTTAAATAAATGTTTATTACTCTTTTCGACTTTCACGAGGACTTGCAGCTCTTTTGTTTTGACTAGAGTTTCTTTCCCTTTATTACTACTTTTCTCTATTAATTATTTCTCTGAGGTCTTGGTCTCTATCAATGTTGTTCTCACTAATGTTATAAGGAGATAAAGGAGGTGTTTGTGACTATCTATTGTAGTTTCTTTATTTTGGTGAATGTCTAGAATTTGATAGAGAATGAGAACGAGATCTAGATCTTGATCTTCGCTTGTCGCTTTCTCTTATAGATCTTCTACTTGGAGAAGGAGTTCTAGATAATTTGCAATCACGCTTGAAGTGACCTTTTTCATTACATCTATAGCAACGGAGGCTTCTCGTCTCTCTACATTGATACGTTTTATGATCTGTTCTATTACACTTTTAGCATCTTTCTCGTCTATCATGCTCGTTATCTTCTCTGTCTGACTTTCCACTTCTTTCCTTCTCCCTATCATTTCTATCATAGCGCTCGCTACTTTCTCTTCTCCTCCTAGAATCATACTCTCCTTTTCTTCCTTCTGCCCATTCAACTCTCAGTCTCGTACCTTCTAAATATTTTCCATCCATATAGTGAATAGCATCTTAAGCATCTCTTGGATCTGTATATTCCTATACTTAGAACTTACAATAAAAGCATAGTGGAATTTCATTTTGATATCTCTTACCTTTCCATACTTAGAAAACTCTTTTTCAATAGTCTTATAAGAAGTCTAACTCGAAATCCTTCCAACGAATATTTTATTTCTGTTCCTTGACTCTGCCATTTTTATTAACCATCTATTTTAAAATTTAGAGCTTAGTCTATGAAAATCTTCTTTCATATCCTTTTTAAATTTAAAGTCCTTCCTTATAACGGTTATTTCAATAAGTCCTGAGTTATCTCATTTCTTAATACTCAGGCTTATTTATTAAGCTGCTTTTATGAGAAGGATCTCAAGACTTATTAGAGTAAGTTGGAGATTCTAGTAGTAGCTTCATATGTCAACTTAAGATCTCAGTTTGAGTTCCTAGTTATTACTTCAATTCTACTGTAGTTATTTTAAGAGTAGGAACTTAAATCTATAGAGTTTTAAGTGAACTCTAAAGATAAAAGAGCTGCTTTACCAATAATTGAAGATGGTTGTTAAAGCAAACGAAATATTTAGGCTATAATAACGATGACTTTATCTATGGCTGCTCAATTAGAAGAATAAACATAGTTAGCTGGCAAAATTAGAAACTGGATAGATAGAATAAGAGAAAGAAATAAAAACAGATTTAAAGATAGGTTATTGAAGTTGATACGAATAAAACTGAGAAAGATTTGAAGCAGTTTTCTAAGTCTAAATTATGTTAGCTCCTCAGTATACTCTATAGTGCTGTATAGAACCTTTATTTCTTTAATCCTAAGCATAACTTAAAGAAGTAAATCTCTCAAGCTTAACAACTATAAAATAGGAAATAATTCCTAGATTTTTTTTTCTTAGTTACCGGAAAAAATAACGATTAGCAACTTCAAAGCAACGTTTCTAAACAAGTAGCTGGTAAAAGTTGGCTTATCAATTACTAAGTTCCATTAGTTAGTCAAGTAAGTTTCAACTCTCTATTGATAATGTCTAATTGGCTTGCTCTTAAGCACTTTCAGCTATATTTCTAAATTAGTAGACTTGATTAATAGCATAGCAGTTAAAATCCAGGATTAGCAAATTGCTTCTTACTTCTTCTCTTTCAGTTCCTTTATTTAACTTATTATCAACTCTCATTCATAGTAAATAACCATTAAACACACCATAGGCTTATAACCAGTTCTAGGATAAATGAATTTACAATTTACCTGTAAACTGAAGGTTAAGCATTTTGGTAGAAAAGTGAGTTTTAAGGGAAGCTATTTCAAACGATAAATTAACTTTGAGACTATTAGATTAATATTTGAAAGCTCTTAAAAGAGACTGCTAATTTAAACAGAAAGAGTAAAAAAGTAAATGCGTAAGTCTTCAAAGTGTATTTGAATAAGAAAATGAACTTCATCAAGTAAGAATAAAAAAACCTAAATACTGAAACATGTGAGATTTACATGAATGCAGCAAAATTAGATGAAAACGCTCATATCCGAAATCTGAGATTATCGCGAATAAATTTCTTAAATATGTCCTTAGTTAGTTATTTTGATTAAGAAATAGCATACAAAAAAGCAAGTTTGAGAACTGAGGATAGATTAAAATATAGAAAGAGAAAATCAAATTTAATATTTTAAAAAAGTTCAATAAAGAGATATTGATGCTCTTCATTGCTTTATTGGTTAAAGAGAAGTATTAAGTATTTAAAAATTTGATTTTTAAGGGTAAAAGTTTAAAGTTAGTTCTTCAGTCAAATTGGGATTGGAATTCCAATTGGTCCTGGGTTTTATTCTTTTCGGTATTTTTTTTTATAAACTCTTATAACTCTTGCTAAGTGGGTTCTTTTTCTTTTTCTCCATAAACTTTAGTCCATTCTCCACTTTGCAAGTTATAGACGTGAATATCTTTGTTGTCGTAGATATAAATTTCTTGTCCTGATATTTAAGGACTTTAGCGACAAGGTTATCCTGGATAAGGATTTTAAGAAATTGGAATAAATGAAGGCTTTATTTTATCCCAGGCTAACTGATAAACATTTTCAAGCAAATCACCGAAAATGTAAATATTTTAGGTTTAAAGATCTTTTGCCATGATCATTGAAGAACAGTTAGGAAGTCCCTTTTAAGCTACTCCTCATATATCATTGTCAACTTCATACCATTAACCTAAATTGACACCTATATTCTGATGCCAAATGCCTCCAAAAGTGATTATCTTTTAATCATGAAATACACATCCAAAATTTTTTCCTTTGAAAACTATATCTGCTATCTTAGTAAACTTTTAGGTAGCTAAATCAAAATATTCACACGATGCCTCGTCTTAAGTTTCATCAATGTTTCCCGACAATATGTAAATATATTTTGTTTCTTGGCTAACTATCCTTTATATAAGACCTGGGCAACTTCTAGGCGCTAACATTTCATTTGTTGATTATACTTAATAAGTATCTCTACGAACTACTTAGAAGTTTTTTGCATTTGGTCCGTTTAATTTTCCTCCAGCTATGTAAACTAATTCAGGTGTGTAGTAAACTGAGCTTTCTTCATCTATTTTAATATCATTTTATTTCAACTAAGTCTCTTAATACTAAACTCCACTTTTAACTAATATAGTTTTAGAATCTTTTAGGAATCATACATTTTGAATCTAATTTGTTTCCTAATTTACTTATTACTAAAGTTGATATACAGCCTAGCTTTAAATACCCGTTTAATAGCTCGTATTATATTAAGTCTGCTATGTTGAAAAAGAACTAGAATGTGTTGGTTATTGACTGTAAATCATAGGTTATTAGGGTTGAGGATTAAATGATTCTTTAAGCTAATCAATTATTTACCTAAACTCTTAGATATTTGGTCTCTATCTTGGATCATAACTAAATGAGCGTTATAATAGATCAGTTAATTACGGAATCGATTTTATTTCGTCCAGAAATACTGGAATTTGTCTCTAATTGTAGACATATTCCTTTATTTCCGCCAAGTTTTCTTTAAAGTTGGGATAAGGAAGAGTTTCATTGAATATTTCTACTGTCAAGCATGCAAGTGCCCAAATATCGCTTTCTTGACTTATTCTGTGATCATATATTTCAGGAGCCATTCATTAATAGGTACCTCTAGCTTTTTACGTACTTTATATATTTATTTCACCCGTAAGACCTAAATCAGCTATTTTAGGAGTTTCATTTTCGTCTAATAAGATATTAAGAGATTTGATATCTCTATGAATAAGTCCAACAGCATGGATAGCATGAATTCCTTCTGCAATTTGAGACAATAATTTTAATTTCTATAATATTCTATAGGATGATCCCTTTGGAACGCCGCTAAAAAATTGATTAGATCTTATTACATCAAATAAATTTCCTTTTTACTAATAGTTTGTATAGTGGCAAAAGCAATAATCTCCTTCTTCAGATGTGTCAATTACTACTCCTATAAGTCTCAAAACTCTTTGATGATTCACCGACAAAAGAGCCTTACATTCATAATAGAAATTTTCAATTAGCTACTACTAAGTTTCTCCTCTTTTTTGAGTCATTATTTTCAACGCATAATTAAGACCATCAATATTTATCACATAAACTGATCCTCCTGCACCTTATCCCAGTTTCTATAATTTATTTATAGCCTATTTGTTAGGAAATAAAGTTTCGTACTTTACTAGTCTGATCTAGGCTTTCGCGTCATAGCTAGCTCCATTCTTATACAATAGTTCCTCAATATCTTTCACAGTTATCACTTACTTTGCCATATTAAGAAATTATATTGTAATAATTTAAACCTAATGAAATTAAACTAAAGTACATAATTTATTTTATAACTTTCCTTACTATAAGCTATGTTCTAGTTATACAGCTTTATGGTTTAAATCTAGCTAATAATATTAAAACATTCATTTAGCTTTATTTTCTTTTCTATCTTTAATGAGTAAAGCTTTCCATTAGGATTCTATTTTACATTAGTTAGTTAACTTCTCTTTCCTTTTACTAGATAGATTTGTTTTATTCTGAAGGAAAAATAAGCTTTTTCTTATAAACTACATAAAACGCTAATATAGCTTATTATACACAAGACTGACTCTCTTTCTTAAGTTGGTTAATAGGTCTAAAAGATAGAAGTTAGATTGGTATTTTATCAAGAAGCAACTGAGTAGAAAAGAGAGTATAATAGAGTCATCTTAGTGTAACTTTAATCCTTTTAAGAAAGATTTACTACTACTACCTATATAAAAACCATAAATAGGTAAACATTTAAGTTATTAAGACTGTAATTAGATAAACCATTTTAAAAAGAAAGGCAAGTAAGTTAGTAATTCCTACATTAGTTTCTATCAAATTAAAGATTTAGCTATCAAGCTATCAAGTTACTAAAGAAGCTCAATATTTATAAGCAGTTTATCTGAAGATTACTATAATGACTGTGATGAGACAAGTATAAAGATATTAATTAATTAAGTTTGTGCTGGAACAGTCTATGATAAATGTCATTTTATTGATAGTTTCAAAGAGAAAAGAAAACTTACTAAATAGAGTTAGGATTGTTGCTAATTATCCAATATATATGAGTCTTTTTAAAGGATTTTAACTTTTATCTATAAGTACAATTATTAGTATTCTCTAACTACTTAGTTAATAAGCTATGAAGTACTTAAAAACTAGGAAGATTAAATACCTTAATATCTTAATGTCTTTTATAATTTTAGATAAATATTCTTCTTTTAACCTTTTTAATTACTATATTAGTTTGAAGCTAGATGTAGATAAAAGCTAATTAGAGATCATAGGCTGAACTTGGATTATCAGCTGATATTAGAAAATTGAAAGAGTTAATTTTATGCTTTCATTTCTTTTAAACAGACTAACCAACTAAAAAGGGAAGCAAACGGTAAGTATAGATGACTATAAATAATTTCTAGTATGTAGATTCTAAAATAATTTAGAAAGGTTTTAAACACTAAAGCGTTATACTGTAATTTAAAGAAAGTAATCATAAATTTTTATACTATAAATAGTTTCTAATGTCTCTAACTACTTCTAGCTTAATTACTAAACAATCTAGTGTTAACATCAAATGTCTCCTTCTATTTATTTCAGCTTTTAAATAAATCTTTAATTAAGACTTTCTTTATCATATAGTCATTATCATCAATCTAGACTAGAGTCAGATTAAAATTAGAAGAAACACCCCAAAGCTTAATTTTATATCTTAGCCATATAAATTCTAACACCCTAAGATCCTCCTTCTATCATATAACTTTCTCTTTAACTTAAACAGCATAGATATCTTTCTCTAAAGCAGGGCATATAAACTCTTAGCTCTACTAAAAGATAAATAGACTAATAGTAACTTAATAAGCTAATAGTACAATGCTACTATAATCTTTGAATATCTAAGTAATAGAAAATACCAAAATTATATAAGGAACTTTAGTAATTTGCTAGAAATACTGTTATATCTTTATAAATTAGCAACACTCTAGTTTATTACTTTTCTATTACACTAGCATTTTAACTTTATATCAAATACTTTTCTTTAGGAATTTATTATGATTAGATGCTATTAGAAATCATAAGGATTTTATATATTTAAGGCTAAAATTAGTCAATATTTATTAAATGGGTTGCGTAAAATCCAGGTAAAAAAAGGATTAAATTAACACAATTAAAGATTAATTTACCGAGATAGAGTAGATTTCTGTCTTAGAATAGGAAGAAACTGTGCAAATAGTATTAGAAGAGTAGGAAGAGGAGATTGATTAGCCTTCAAATGTTTTTGTAGGCTTTATATTCGAATCTCATTTCGATATTGCTCAAAATTTTAAGCTGAATAAATGATTCTTAAAAGAGAAGCAATGTGATAACTTATTTGCTGCATTGAAAGATTATTCCCATTTAAGGATAGTTGGAGTTTATGGTCCTTAGACTGAGAGTCTTTAATTCATTTCCAATCTATTAGAACTTACTGAAATACCTTAAATAAAATCTAAGACCCCGAGAGAGGGAATAGTTGCCTTTCATAAGCAAAATAGTCCCGTTCTTTGCTTATTTTTCACGACTCAAAATGATGAAGTATATGAAAAGAAACCTTATGCGGAAAGCTCGAAAGAGACTGTTTACATACGTCTTTTGATAGACTTATGTTCCGTTATAGTCTGCTGTCCATCTCAAAGCGTTTTAGATAAATGGTATTGAACAGAAGATCCCTAAAGTAAACATCCTTTCCTACCAAAAATACATCCTAATGTTGAAATTTCACTTGAAAAGAATAAAGTTACCAACTAAAATATTGAGCAAGTTCAAATTTAAGGGAAATTTGCAAAGGGATAAATTATACTTTCAAACGACAATCATTCGTATATATTTGTATACGAAAGCAAGCAAAAAGATCTTTCAAGCTTCTATTCAAAATTGCAAAATGCTTTATAACTTTGAATCGACAAAATTAAAGAAGCTTTAGAGTAAGCTAACGAGTAAAGGAATTTTTTAGAAACCAGCCAATATATCTACCTTTGTAATTTAATAAGATCAGTATTCCTTAAAAACCACAAAGATTTACTTAATAAACTAGAGAAGAAGTATAAGAAAGTAGAATCTGCTTTGCACAATAGCAATGAAAATGGGGTTTAAATCATTTTGCAAAAGCTATTAGTATAATTGAAAGAATTTTTGGATAAGAAAATTAAGAATTAGACCCTTTTTTCATGCTCCTTTAGGACTTATGATATCCAAATAAACGATCAATTAATTATTATCAACAAATCCTTAGCGAAAAACGTTACTACATCAGCTTGAAATCCTGAATCTTCGCAATTTTGCGTGCTTGAGAAAGATTGTGCCTTTGTTTTCTATAATAGCTAATAAAATTTTCAAGCTACAAAATTTAGCCCTGAAAATAGCTTAAAATATGATGTTGAAAAATTGCCAGAAGTAAAGGAGAACATTCTGATAGCATCTGGATCAAATGTCCAGATGTTCGTAGCTTTTTGCAATAAGGATAAAAAAGCTTTTTATGGTGCAGTAAAAGAAAATAAGAAGATTTACGAAGGAATACCTTTGTAGATATATGGAGCAGAGGTAACAGAAGTGATTTCAAGCTGTATTTTATAAACTCTCAGACGAATTGTGCTAATAAACTAGTAGGGAAATGTCTTTCAACTCGAACTTTCAAGTTTACAAAGAAAACTCAGCCAAGTTTTGATTGAAGAAAAAAAAGGAAATTAAGACTCATAGTAAAGGTAAGAAAATTAGATAAGGCAGACACCTTTCTTACCAAAATATGGATAAAGGTTTTATGATGTGAAAGTATCAGTAGATGAAAATTCATACTGTATTCTATCAGATCAAGCAATTGAGATCTACGATATTAACTACAATCTATTTGGTTACATTCCTAACCAAAATCCTAGCATAAAATTTAAGCTACTACCATATAAATCTTACAATGTTATACTAATTTAAAACCAAAATAATATTACAGCTTTTAGATATTAGAGAGATTAAGAATTGACAAAGTATAAAGAGAAAGAAATGGATAGTTAGAAAGTATAAGGAAATCCTATCATAGACATATTACATTATGCTCTGATTAAATTCGGAGGAATTAGTCATTTCTAGTAAAAAACTCCTGATTTATACATATGCCTTTAAAAGACTGAAAAGCAAATAGAGGATTATGTAAGAAGTATTAATACTCTAGATAAAATAATTAGCTTTAAAAAAGTTATAACTCCAGAAGTTTTAGCAAGATTTAGAGATAATCTAGATGATTACGAATAAACTGCTTAAATGTTTAGAGATATTCTCTATACAAGAGTGCCTATTCATTTAGCTTCTATACAAGAAAGAAACTTAGTACCGCTAAAAGATGGTCTCAATGATTTC
The DNA here is from genome assembly GCA_946699065.1 of Loxodes magnus. Taxonomy (NCBI): domain Eukaryota; phylum Ciliophora; class Karyorelictea; order Loxodida; family Loxodidae; genus Loxodes; species Loxodes magnus. The sequence continues at coordinate 117,114 of CAMPDV010000290.1, forward strand.
GAAAATTTCATAGGAAAAGTTGAAACTGCATAAGCAGACTTTGTGACTTTATTTATTTCTCATATTAGATTATGCTTTTTGGAGTAGATAATAAAATAGTATAATCAAATCAAAGTCATATCTATAATGGGCCGCTAAAGCTCAGGAAAGAGTTATTTACTTAATAGGCTATTTGGAACGAGATTTGATGTAGCCTCGCATCGCTGTACAGATGGCATATGACTAAGTGTATCCATAATATAAGGATAATTGATAGTAGCATTAGACTGTGAAGGATTATTTTCAGTCTAGAGAACACAATAAGAAGAAATAAAGTTATGCCTGCTAATTTCAGCAATATCAGATGTAACTATACTTAACTAAGATCTAACCTTTAATAGAAATCTTACATACTTATTTGAAAAGTTTAGTTAAGGCATTGATAAACTGAAGGGAAAAAGTTTATTTAAAGGGTAGCTTGAAATAGCTATAAGAGATGTAGGTTCAAATCAGGGATAAGGAGCTAATTTTGAAGTTAAAAGCTTTGTTTAAAATTTGATAATAAGCAATAAAATTGATTTCCTAATCAACCTTTTCGGTGGATCTTTTCAGTGCTTTTCTTATCATAACTTTGAAAATGAAGAAGTTTTTGCTACAGAAATTGAAGCAAGAAGAAAATTCTACCTTAACGAGGTGCAATGTAGGTGAAATTCAGGTGAAAATTTTCTTAACATGTTGAAAACAGTGATGGCTTAGATTTATACTGATGATGGGTAGGCAACAGATGTAAGAGTTTTCCAACTAAAGATGGCCAAACTCGCTTAAAGTATTTAAAATGGAATATTCAATCCTTCATTTTTTGCTGAGTTACTTTCACCTTAAAATCCAGAAATCTCTATTTAGTTCTCTATTTCTCAAGACAAAATGTATCAGTTTTAGTTCTACCTATTTTCAATTACCTTAAGAAGCTATTAAAGTTATTTAGAGTTTGATCATTTCTTAGTGAAAAACATTGATCAAAGCGAAGCCATAAAAAAGGAAAATTGAAGATAATGATATGAAGCTTTGGATTTATTTATGAGGGATTATATAAAGGAACTGCAATTTTATGTATTTCAATACTTTGAAAATAGCTTAGGAACTATCGATCATGAATGTAAGCAGGAGTTTGAAATAGCTAGAAATACTCTAAAAAAAGACTTTTAAGAGTCATTACATACAATCTTTTCATTTTGTAGAAGAAAGTGCTATGAATGTGATTTAATTTGCCTCAAGATTCCAAAGCATGATAATCAGTGCGATTGTTCAACTGATCACAAGTGTTGCTTTGAATGCTCAATTTGCAAATACCCTTAATTATGCTCATAAAAATCAGGTCACTAGGGAAATCATATATGCATAGATAACTATCATAAATGTGGCTAACCATGTAGCTTTTAATAATGTTAAGGCGATTGTATCTTATAATAGTTTCATAAAGAAGATCACAAATGTGATATTTAAGACCATCCTTGTACAGAGAATTGTGTGATGTATGACTTTTGTGGTAGAGCTTGCTAAATTGGTCAATAAACTAAGCATGATGTACATGATTGTAAATTAAATAGTTGTCCTATTTTTTGTATTATGGAAGGATGTTAGTTTTAATGTGCTAGTAAAAACCATTTTCATAGCATTCACAATCCTTCAGAATAGCATTAATGTGCCAGAGAACATGATTGTAAATAGAAATGCTCTGAACCTGGAATATGTTGTGTTACAACAGAAATAGAAAAAAGGTTTTGAGATAGCTCATTAAATGCTTTTATATATGACTTTACATTATAGACCACCACTCCACAACTTTGTTCTTCTAAAATACCAACAAATTAACAAACTCACATTGGAAGTCACCTTTGTGGATAAAAATAGCATACCTGCTAAGAAAAATGTAAAGATTGTGGAGCATTTTGTGAGTTACCTTTCAATCATACGGGATATCACACTTCTACTCATAAAAATAAAGAAATGTGCGAATATCTATCGAAAAAGGATATAATTGAGTTTGTAGCTGTTGAAGAAAACAATGAGACTATAAGGAAGTTTCTACCTGGTGATTCTTCTACAACAGAGTAATGTGATCAAGCTTGTGCTAGAAAAGGAAGAGGACATACACATCCAATAAAATGTAAAGGATAGTTTTATTGTCTTAAAATTACAAATCCAGGTAAAGCTATTCATTCAAATGATATCTTTAAACCATATACCAATGAATAATATGATTTGGTCGAATGCTCAACATACTGATAGATACTCAGTTGAGAACCACCTATTTAAAAAAAGTATCTCGATGTACAAGAACTTTTCAAAAAATGTCCTTATTTTTGTGCTTCTTCCGAACATAATGATATAATATATTGTGAAGGTGATCTATTTCACTAGAACATGGAGTCCAAATTACACAAAGATCATGTATTTCAAGAATGCAATCACATAAAAAGTGATAGTGACATTGTTTTTATTTTAGACTGTACAAATCCTATGAACTAATGATTGCCTAAAGTAACAGCCTCAATTATTAAGATTGTTGATCACTATAAAAGAATATCTCCTAATACTAAATTTGGTGTGGTGTGCTATTCTAACCACGCACCTGATAATGGAAATTTTCCAGCAGAACTTCCTGTGTGTGTATATCCTTCTAGTGGTGATTTTAAATAATCTAACGAAAGAGAAATTTATTAATTCTTGAATCAACTAAAGCCTTAAGGAGGAAATTACTTTGGCTGTGCTATGATAGATGGTTTGAATAAAGCAAATAAACTTACTTGGAGATAAAAAATTTAAAGAACTGTTTTTATAATTGGTAATGGAACACCTCATGGATTAGAGTTTAATGAAGGTACTACATATCCAAAAGGATGCCCATGTAATTTACAGTGAAGAGAAGTATTAAAAACGATGAAAAGCAAAAAAACAGAAATAAGATATGTAATGCTTGATAACTCTCCTTACAAAACAGTTTAATTATTTTCAAAGCAATATGGAGCAGGTTTTGAGATGATATCATTTGAAGCATTTGAACAATTAAATTTCGAATTTCAATCTCTAAATGTAAAATGTGCAGAGCCCTCTTTAGAGTTAAGAGTAAAATAACACTTCATTTAATTTTATACTTAACTATGTAATATTTATATACCTCTATATCAACATATCATACTACTTAAATAGTAGCATTTTAATATAAAAAAAAGAAGCTTTCACCGAAATAAAAATAATATGATTTTAAAATCTTCAAAATACCCAAAAACTTTAGAAGTTCATATATATCAATTATTTCTTACTTTTATGCGTACAATTGCTCTTCAATTTTTTATTTATTTAATAAGTTAAAATGGTGGTTATATCATTTATTAAGAGTCCATCTATTCTATTTAAAAATCTAAATCAAAGTAATCAGGATCTGCTATGATTTTCAAATTTTGCCTTCTTCATTTATTTGTTTCAAGAATATAAATGAAAATTCTCTTTTTTCAGTTTTAAATGGAGACACTAAGAGTTTTGTTAACTTTTTTGCTCGCAGCTCAAATAAGTCAAAAAAACCTTTTGAAAGCAGCCTTTTTATATATATTTTATTTTTGAAATATATTTCTTTATGCATTAATCATTTTACTCTTGAACTACTAGTATAATAAGTTAAACTTATAACCTAAATATAGGTTTAATATGCTATGACTCTCTTAAGAGCACTATTTAAATTATCTCTTATTTTTATAACTTTTTAGTTATAAAACTACATAATAAATTACTTAGATTTATTGATTATATCCTTATTTCATTTTTAAACATAATCCTTGCTTATAGATCTAGCAACTATATTCTTTAAATAAATGTATCTATATATTAGATATTAGTAATATAGATATATCTATGGTATTAAACAAGCTTATATTGATATAGATTGATAAAGCATTTATTAGACTTAATTTATTAGTATTTTGCTAGTCCTTTTAATTAAAGCTTTTTGGTAGTATATTCAATCCCTTTTAATACAGAGCTTTATGATTATTTGTCTTACCTAATCTAAGGCAACTTAGTTATGTGTTAATTCATAATAGTATGGTAATTTATAAGTCTTTTAATTGCTTATTATAAGCTTTACAGCATGACTTAATACATGATAGTTATATACAATTTCTTTTCAGCTAAAAAGCTATATAAAAGCTTTTAGTAATGCTAAAATTCACTATTAATACAAGCTTTAAGAAACTTAGTATATTAAAGATACCTAGAAGCTAATACATCTATTTTTAGTATATCTAATTAAGTTTCTTTAACTATACTTTCTTCACACTTAAGAGTAAGAAAAATCATATAATTATTTATCTAAAAATAGACTAAAAACACAATATTAGATAGATTCATTTAAGACTTAAGTTGTAGTTACACTAAATAAATGAATTATCAAATGAAGTTGTTTCAGTTATTATGAAAGCAATTTCAGAAACACATCTTTATAAAAGTCAGAAAATATCCTTTTTATAGCATTATCAAGGTGTGTTTTGGTATTTTTCTTGATTACTCATTACTGTATAGAGTTTCCTAAGTTTAATCACTAAAATTATAATTAACTCTTTGCTTTTTTTAATTTCCACTAAAGTAAAAATCTGAAAATTTCTAAGATATAGCCTGAATTAAAAAAATGAAGATAGAAATTAGATATTTTGTTATCCAAATTAAAGTAATCCCAGTTGTTAAATTTAAAATAGGATCTAAAACGAGTAAATGCTACCTCCTCTTGCTATTACTATTTTAAACTCTAGATAAGTCTCCTTGAAAAAAAATCTAATTGCTATTTCTCGTCTTTAACTTAACAACCAACTTCATTTTCTAGAATTTTTTATAGAAATGAGACTTTTAGAGATAAAAGAATTTTCAGGACTAATATTTTATTAATAAATTAAATAAATAAATAAATAAATAAATAAATAAATAAAAAAATTTGATTATAGAGCGCGTAGCACTCTCGTTGGTGCGCAGCTCTTTAAAAAATGTTTCATACTGACAAGAATGTTTGTTACTGATAAAATTATTCAGTACTGATAAAAATGTTCAATACTGATATAATTTAAGAATACTCGTAATCTTTAATACTTGTTGGAGGTTCAAGGACATGGCAGGGTTGCGTCTCATTACATCACCAAAGCAGAGAATGACATGTGTCAATTATGGATACTTAAATTCCCCATCTCTGATGAAGCTCGCAAAAATAATTTCCTTTTATTTCCAGAATTAAAAATTAAAATAAGCCAGTGCCGAAGGTCAAACTAGCAGATGTCTCGAGGCCAAGCCAAAGCAGAGGAAGACATAAAGTCGATTATGGATACTTAGCTTCTCCAACCTCTGATGAAAATGTCCCTTGTTGTTCACCTAATAGTAAGGAGTGAAAAAATAATTGATCTAACTGTGTCTTTTATATAATGAAAGAAACATATAAATCTTAGTCATTTTGCCTAACTTTTTTATATAGCTTGCTTAAAAATTTTATTTCTTTCTTCTAAATAAAATCTAAAGGGGATTAAAATTAAAGACTTAATTAATTGTTCTTAATTATGATTAAATTTCTATTCATTTATTTAGAGCTTCCTTTTTTATAGGTAAACTAAAGCACATATCTAAAATTTTATAACTTCACTAAAATTAATGTTAAAACCTTCTTATGCAACATAGTAATTGTTATAAAAAATACGAATATCGGCCACGGTTAGGAGAAATAGTAGGCAATCTGGTGCAGTGTATATTGCATTGCGAGTAATCTCGCATTAGATGCCACCACCGGGAAGAGTGAACAAGTTCGGAAGAAAAAAGCCTAACTTGCCTGAGGGTTCTCGCTAGCAGCATGAAAGTTTGATAAACAGGCCTGGTAATGACTAATTACTAATTCTTTTTTGGATCTTATTCAAAAAGATTGGAGCATTTGATTCAAGATTCGAGAAAAATCTTTAATAAGCAGATTTCTTATTTGGAGAAGCTGACATTTCTCATTAAGCAGCTAGAATGACAACAAAAATCATGAGAAAATTTTTTTTTAACATTAAATATTGATATTGAAAGAGCTACACGTCAATGAGGTACACACGTTTTAAAACCATATTTATTTATTAATTTTACATATCAAATTTGGAAATATGCTAATTATCAAAGTGGTATTATAATAAACAAGAAAACGCTTGAAAAGTAAAAAAGTTTTAAGATTATAATAGTAAATTATTTGATATGCTAGTTATAATCAAAGGTTATGAAGAAAGTAAATTGCAAATAAATAGTTTACAGATTCCAAATTAGTAAATATAAACCTTTATAACTATTTTAAACACTTAAATAATTGATTTTCTTTAAGGAAAAACCAACTTCTAGCACATTGGCTATCATAACTTCATCAGAAAAAAATGGTTTTGGAAAATAATGAATCTTAAGCATGCTAAAATATTCACTGCTTAATTAATTTGCTATAAGAGATTAAATAATTAGCTTTAAATTTGAGATATATCGCATTAATAGATGCAATTTTCGTAGAGTTTAAACAATTAATTTATTGAAATAGTTCAATGAATCATTTAGTTATTTACTTTTTGATTCTCTTCATTCAAAAAGGAGTTTTTCAGTTAATTTTTCTGTAAATAAACGTTAGTAAATGTGTAGCAATCCAAATTTGTTTAAAAAAAAATAAAAATTTGAATTGAACTTGAAACTGGAAGATTAGTGTATCAAGTAGAAGAACCAAGTGACTTACCTGAGAGTCATAGTACAAGAAAATCGGAATTCGATCAGCGATTGTAAATAAAGAACTTAAATTATTTAGAATCAGTAAAGAAAGGTATTTATACTCTCAGTAGATGCAAGAATACTCTCTGACACTTCAAAATGCTCCGTCGCATTTTTTCACTACTTAAGGTTGAAAACGATGTGGAGCTGGTTCCTTGAACTGTAATGAGAGACTCATTGATTATGTAAGAAAAGATAAACAAAAGTAGGCGCATAGTGGCAAGGAAGGTTTTACAGTCACCTATCACTGCCTTTAAAGAGGCTTGCTATACAGACCTTAACTGACTATCATTTGAGATTAAAATGGTTAAACGCTTTTTCCGATTCTAATTTAAATAAAGAAAGAAGCGAGGATTTATCCAGAATCCGATATAGGAAGACTCTTTAAATGTAATTGAAACTAATAATCTTAGTACTTTTAGTAAGTAAAAAAGATGTTTTAGCTTTATGGAATTAATAATGACGATAAAATTATAGTTTCTAACTAACTTTCTATTGAGAAATTTATTGAAGATATAATAAGAAACAAATTTTATTAAGAAGTAAATCAACGCAATAGAGACATGCCACTGAACAGATTTTGAGAGCAGTTTGAAGGACTTCAGAAATTTACTGCTATAAATTATTTTAAATTTAACAAGGAATACAGGAAAGAAATTACTTAAATCTTTAAGTTGCACACTTAAACTTTTAATGTTTAATATGATTTATATAAACTTCATTATCCTGTGGAAAATTAACTATGTCCATGCGGAAGAAAAGATTCATTTAAACATATCTTTGAATGTGTCTACTATTTGGACTTACTTAGAAATCTTCTGATAAATTTCTCGGAAAAAAACTTGGAAAAGCTAATAACTTATGATCAACTCTACATAAATTAATATTTTGCTTCTTAAAAATAAACGGATGCAGACCTTCAAATAATAATTTTTCATATAAATCTACTAAAAAAGAATTAAATTTGTAGGATAAAGTAAAAATAAATTAGAGCCTTAAGTTGGAAAATAAAAGCACGATACTTGAACTCAGAGTACATAATTAAAATGAAGTAACTGATTCCTATCAGTAACTTCATTTCATTAACATTTTTGTTAAAGTGATTTCTTCTTCTCTTTATTCTAATTATTAGACTTAACAAAGTTTAAGATTAAAACATACTTATGAAGATAGAAAAACAGCTTACAATAACTGACTTATAAACAGTTTACTTATTAAAGTTATCTTTCATTTTATTATATAAAGCAGAAATAAACGGCATACTAAGTTTTCTTTCTTAAGTAATTAATTGCCTTTATAGCTATCATATTATAACTTTCGTTTGCATTCTGAATTTCTTTTTTAACTTTCAAAATTTTAAATTTGCTTATAACCTCAAAAGCATAATTTTCCTTATTCATTCCTAAATCGTAACTTTAACCTAGAGATTGTTTAAGTTGAAAATTTGTTACTTTTTGGTAGTTAATTTTTCTATAATAAATACGACAATTATAATCAATTTTATCCTTTTGAATATAAATATTAAAGACTTCAAAATTAAAGGAAAAAAGCTTGATCAATTTAATTATAATAAGAAACTTACCAGCGCAAAGTAGATTCAAATTAAAGTTAGAAAATATGAAGAAATAAAGAAATTGCTTTCAGAAATTGAGTTGAGAGTCATAAAATAAAAAATTAATGAATCTTTGATTCTCCAGCTAACTATTATACTTAGATTTACCTGGCTTCTATAAAGATTTAGAATAGAATAGTTGTTAAAATTTTAGGCTATTCAACTTAGACATTTACAAGTATCAACCTAAGTTTTTAAATTAATATATTATTCACCTTAGTATCACTAAAGGAAAATAGTTTTTAAATAACATCAAAGGCGAATAGCAAAAATTATTGAACTAAATTCATTCTGAATTTAAATAATTATTAGATTAAAATATCAATGCTTGATGTTCCTATTTTATGACTTTAAGATTGCTTCTTGAAAAGATTATATAAATTTTAAGTTCTAAGTAAGCAAAATACCTAGCAAAAGGATAAAAAATCCTTATTTAGTATGTTTTCATAATCCGACTTTTCTTAAAATTTTATTTAGAAAAATTCCTATCAATGAAAATTAAATTTAACTATAAAATTATAGGTGAAAAATAGAAGCAATAGTTTACTTCTCGATGATGGAAAGTTAACTTAAAAAATAATTCAGAAAGATAGTTCACTTTGGTATACGAATTTCATTAAAAGAATTTTAAATTTTAATTCTAAAACTGAACAATAAAGCAGTGAAATAGAGTAAAATGATTATACTTTTATTTTCAAAGCTATTTAATTGAATATTTTAAATCAAATCTAAATAAATAATTGAATGATAATCTTTCTTGTCAAATAGAACTAACAATAACTTTAATTAAATGATTGCTTAGATAATAAGCAATTTTTTTAGTACTATAAAATAATTAAAAAACTAATGAAATTAATGCTTTCTGATTGATATTGTTATCTGAGATAAATTACCTTTAATTAGTTTTAGAGATGATCATTTAAAATGAGTGATAAATAGGTTTCTTAACCTTAATTTAATTTTTAGAGATTAAATAGAAAGCTTAAGCATTAAATCATGCATACACTAACTTTCTTTCTTTTGTAAAGAAAATCCAATTTTATTTCAATCTTTTAACTTCTCAAACTAATTTACTCTATCAACTTTTATAAAATACATGGTCATCAGTTTTAAAAATTTACTCTAAAAGATAGAATTTGATTAAATATTTAAAACTTAGAGGCTTAGAGTTAAAGCGAAAAATTGCTAAAAAGTAAAATAATTTTGATGTTACTTTACTCAAATAAAATTAACTATACATCAAAGTAATTTCGTTAAAGTTAAGAAATATGATGGATCTCTCTCGAATTTTAATGTTTTAAGCTAAGTGTATAAGCAGAATCTCACAACTATTAATTGATTCCATAATTCTAAATTGAAGACTTTGAAATTTTCAAGTTTATATAAACTATCAAAACGAAAAAGAAGGAATATCATATTTACTCATATCAAAACTATTTATAAAAGAAAGAGCTTCATGTTTGTAGAGAATTAACTCAACTCTATTTTTAAAAACTATGCTAGGCTTATTCTGTTTCTGTATATTTTTAAAGAGTTTTGCGTGAATGAGATTTAATTTATTTTAAAATGACAAGAAAAATGCTTCTTAATTTTTTACTTTTCACCTAATTTTTTTCAACTGTTTTATTCTAAGATTATTTTGAAAATGGTCTTGTTTAATGAACAAGAAAAGATGCTTCTAGTTCTGCAGTCGTCGTTGCAGATACTTAAATTAGAGAAAACAACTGTTTATGCTTTACAGGCTATAGTTTAAGGGCTGATATTTTTTCGGTTTTTTTTTGATCTCCATCTTAGTTGTATGTCCTTTGCTTTAAATTTAGAACTATATCAGAATAAATTAATGTAGATGTAGGAGGATTTATAGGCTATCAAAATTAAGATGCCTCTTAATTAGAATGACTTGCATCAAGCTACGAATATACATCTGCCTAGGGTAAAACAAACTTTATTTAATTTACTTCTGAGTGGCAAAGCTTTTGTACCACTTTTAGCAGTATCCTTAAAAATTCAGATCCGTTAAGAATATAAGTTGAAGACTGAGGTGGTTCTAGCAGGGCTGCAAATGATGTATTTTTTGATGATATAAGCGTGATAGGATTGGATTGCCAAGAAAGCATTTAAGATTAATTAAAAAACTGAGCAATAGTGGAGAAATTATTTGAAGATGATTTTGAAAATGATTTAAGTAAATGATAAATGAATTAATTTAGCTAAATTATATAAGATTCAACTAATACTTCTAACAAATGTCTTAGCTTCAACTAAGTAACTAATACAGGAAATTTAAAATCTATATCTATATATAATCCTTAAAATTAGTATATTGTGACTTTCAACTATAGATCCGATACAACTTTAAGTGCTAACTCGGGAGGAACTTTTGGCTATGAATCAAGTTCTTAAATATTCTGACAGATATAGACTAATACGAATTACTACTGATACTCTTAAGTTAAAGTACTACCAATATAAGAATCTAATTCTTGATAAAAAATATGTTATTCAAAAGTGGTAAATAGAGAAAAAAATGGTTGAGGTTTCTAATCAGGCTTCTATACCACCTCTTCCTAAGCCAAAAAGGAAGGGAGGAAGCAAGAAACCAAGTCTTAATAATCTTAACAATCTTCTCTATCACAACCTTAACCAACAATGAACTAACAACTTGGAATTTAACTAAACGAACGAAAGCCAACCTTGAAGAATATACACACGGAAACTCCAACCTCAAACGAGAAACCGAGGAAACAGATGAAGTCTGTTCTCCACCAGGAGATATCAGAGTTCAACCCTTCTGACCAGACGAGCATGGAGTAGCTCATCAAAGTGGTACTGAACCTCCGGAAGAGGTCAAAAGATTGAAGAAGGACAACAATATGCTGATGGCAAAGCTAGACCTAGCAGAAGGAATTGAGTCAAGACTTATGTCCTAGAAAAGAGATCTTAACGCCTTTTGGAATATCTCACAAAGTCAGACTAACGAATCCTAAAATTAGCTTTAGAAACAGACTGAACTGGATAACAGACTCGGAAAAGTAGAAGAGAAATTGTAAACTTTTAAGAAAGAGTAAAGCGAAACTGGAGCTATAAAAATGGAAATCGAAGCTTAGAAAGAGCAAAAAAATAAAGGAAAATAATTCAAAATAAAAAAGAAATGTTTCTGCTGTGGAAATGTATGACATTTTTATCGGAAGTGTTAGAAATTCTAATAGAAATAAAGTAACTATTGGATAAAAGAAAAAAAAGAAGAAGCAAGAATGAAAAGAATGTATTGCAACCCGGATGGTTCAATATACAAGATTAAGAAGGAACCAAGGCAAATTAAAGGAGGAAAAAAATGGAAAAATCCGAGTTCCCAAACTCGCTAAAATTGGAAGTCCCAGACATTTATATTTAACAGCAGGGAGCATGAACTGCTGTCTTCCTGACGGGGTTGGAAATCCCTAAAACGGAAAACTTTTAATTAATATTATTAATTAAAATATGTTATTCATTTTCTGATACAAAAAATATAAACCATATAAATAGTTTTGACAGATTGAAATCTTAATGATAACTAAGCGATTAATTTTTTTTTATAATATAATAGTTTATGGAATAAATTGTAAAGAAAAAATTACAAACTGCAGAATTTGCGATTCAGTATATTACTATGACTTAACAATTTCATAATGCTAAGCATGCCCTATAAAATAATGCCAAAAAGGCAATCAAACAACCTGTTATAAATGCTACAATTCTCATAAGTTAACTCATAATGAATGTGTTAAAGTCTGCTAGTCTGGTTAATAAGACAAAGATAATGATGATGTTTGCACACCTTGCAGTGAAGAAATTCCAGGATGTACTCGGTGCACACAAGATGGAAGTACATGTTCCTTATGTACGAGTGGTTATCAGCTTAAAAGTGATAGTTGCTAACCTTGTGAAAGTTTACAAACTGGATGTATTTTATGTAGTTAAAATATTTGCTATTAATGTCATTTTATATATAATTATATTTAATAATAAGACAAAAAATTAACACATGGAATTTGCTAAGATTCCTGCTTATAAGATTAGTAAGATTCAAATAACGATGGTATATGTGACTAATGCTCAGAAATAATTTAAAATTGTTTAAACTGTGATTAACTTGGATTAATTTGTACTAAATGTGCCAGTCCATTTTACCTTGCAAATCAAATATGTAAGTCATAATGTGATAATAATTAGTAAGATTATGACTAAGACTTTGTTTGCTAAAATTGCTCTTTATATTTTGATGACTGTTTGATTTTTAGTAAATAAAATAAAACTTGCTTAGAATGTTCTTTAGGATAGTTTTTCGATTCTAAAAACTAAAGCTGCTAGAATTGCTCTCAAGAAATAGAAGACTGCATTTCAGTGAAATTTACCTAGATTAAAGTAAAAAATGTTAGTCTTGTGAAGTTATTCCACATTGCACTCAATGCTTAAACTCAAGCATTTGTACCCTTTGCTCACAAGATTATATAGTATATAGTGACTAATGCTTTTAGAATTGCTGAAATATAACAATTAATAACACAGAAGAAGATGAGTATTGTGGCTTATGCTAGATGCAAAAAGGTATTTCTTGCGATGAGAACTAAAAGGACTGCTTGATATGCTCTTCTGAAGAATCTTTAAAGTATTACAAATGCTAAGAAGAAAATAAAAAAGAACTTACTTAATAAGAAAGAAATATTGTCAATTCAGCTTCTCTCATAACAAATATTTCTCTTTACACTTCAGGTGCAATTTTTGTATTAGCTTCCATTTTAACTCTTTCAGTTGGAGGAGGAGCATTTTAAAGAGTATTTTAGTTAGTAGTTGCTTTACAGCTTATTAGATTAAACGGATTAATAAATTGTGAAAAACCTAATACTCTTAGTGCATATTATAAAGAATTAAGCTAAAGAGACTCTTTACTTTATTCTCTAGTAGATTCTTTTGTAAACTTGAACCCAGAATAATCCCAACTAGTAGATAAACAGTACAACTAGCAAAGCATTAACAATTACTTGTTTCTGAGTAATGCAATCTAGCCTTTGTAGAATATAATAATAGTAGCATTGTTGCTTGTTAGAAGAAATATCCAAAAATGATGATTATTAGCCTTATTTATACTACAGTCTATTTACAGTAAGAAGAGCTTTTATAGCCTTAGTGATTGTCTTTCTCAGAGACCTGATTTTCTTCCAAATTTTGCTTTTCCTTTTTACTAGCTTTTTCTAAATTTGATACGTTATAGAACATAAAGTTTTAGAAAGGAAAAGTAATTTCTACATGCAAATTGTAACAGAAGTATTTATTTCGTTGCTAGCCTTCTCCAACTTTGCCTTCCTAGCTAATTAAGATATTAAACAAGAAATGGGGGAAAAATGAAGCTAATTTGGAATTATTATCTCTCTTATGTGCTGTGGGTTTACACTACTTAGCTTGCTGTTTTAGATCTATTTAATTATCGCTGATTTGGTAAAAATTTTCTAATTGAAAAAGAATCTTAAGAAAGTACAAAGTGAAACTAATAGTTCAAACACTTAAATAACAAAACTAGATATAACAAATGAATATAATCAAACTTCAACTAAAAGAGAAAGTAATTAGTTATTTAATCTCTAAAATAAAAATCAACCAAATATCTAATTTAACCATTTAGATAATAGTTATAACTAATAACTTTATATATAAGATCAAAATTAAGAACTCAAGAAATAAAATAATGCAAAAACACCTAAAAGTTAGGAAGAAAATAATTAAGATAAGATCTGGAAGGTATAGAAGAGGAAATGCCAATATACTAAGCTGCAGAAGTTAGATCTAGAGATGGAAATATATTATATTCTGAGGTAGAGAGATAACTTTTACTTTCTATTATTAATCTTAATATAGTAAAATAATTATGGTTAAATCATAAATAGAGTTAGATAAATAAATGTTTAGCATTATTAAATCTATTTGGAATATTCATCTATTTTTTTTATTAATATGAAGCTATTTTCTAAGAATTATGATAAAGGTTTCATCTTATAATCTTCTATCATATTCTCTTTAACTAATATTTTAAAAAATTAACTTATAGTATAATTTAAATTCTTTAACAAAGATGAGATATTTGGTTTATTTCCTCTACTATAATCCTGAAATCTTTATGAAGCTGAAATGTTTAAATAATTTTTTTTCAAATAATTGTATTTTTTTACTATTAATATTCTTCTAATTTAGTATTTTTATCTTAGAAAGCTACTTATTATTTTTGCTATTAGTAGAATTAACTATTTTTCTAGCTTTTCAAATAGATTTTTCCTTTATGAGAATTATTTATTTATGAAATAATATTTATTTTCTTCTATCTTATAGATTTTAAATTGCTAAAGTAAGAATTATCATTTATCCACTTCTAGCTCCTAGCATTAAATCAATTATTTCACTATTTATTTTAATGCTTCATTAGAGAAGAGTAATGAGTGATCTTGCTCTTAGAAATACTTCATAATTTCCTTAATTTTTAATAATAATAATAATAATATTAATTTTAAGTTTTAGGGATTTCCAACCCCGTCAGGAATACAGCAGTTCATGCTCCCTGCTGTTAAATATAAATGTTTGGGACTTCCAATTTTAGCGAGTTTGGGAACTCGGATTTTTCCATTTTTTTCCTCCTTTAATTTGCCTTGGTTCCTTCTTAATCTTGTATATTGAACCATCCGGGTTGCAATACATTCTTTTCATTCTTGCTTCTTCTTCTTCTTTTTTTCTTTTATCCAATAGTTACTTTATTTCTATTAGAATTTCTAACATTTCCGATAAAAATGTCATACACTTCCACAGCAGAAACATTTCTTTTTTATTTTGAATTATTTTCCTTTATTTTTTTGCTCTTTCTAAGCTTCGATTTCCATTTTTATAGCTCCAGTTTCGCTTTACTCTTTCTTAAAAGTTTACAATTTCTCTTCTACTTTTCCGAGTCTGTTATCCAGTTCAATCTGTTTCTAAAGCTAATTTTAGGATTCGTTAGTCTGACTTTGTGAGATATTCCAAAAGGCGTTAAGATCTCTTTTCTAGGACATAAGTCTTGACTCAATTCCTTCTGCTAGGTCTAGCTTTGCCATCAGCATATTGTTGTCCTTCTTCAATCTTTTGACTTCTTCCGGAGGTTCAGTACCACTTTGATGAGCTACTCCATGCTCATCTGGTCAGAAGGGTTCAACTCTGATATCTCCTGGTGGAGAACAGACTTCATCTGTTTCCTCGGTTTCTCGCTTGAGGTTGGAGTTTCCGTGTGTATATTCTTCAAGGTTGGCTTTCGTTCGTTTAGTTAAATTCCAAGTTGTTAGTTCATTGTTGGTTAAGGTTGTGATAGAGAAGATTGTTAAGATTATTAAGACTTGGTTTCTTGCTTTCTCCCTTCCTTTTTGGCTTAGGAAGAGGTGGTATAGAAGCCTGATTAGAAACCTCAACCATTTTTTTCTCTATTTACCTAATTTCCTTAATTTTTCTCCAAAGCATTTTTAATTAACTTTAAGTAGTTAACTCTAGTAATTAAATTATCTATAAGGATAAACTTTTCTCTTACATTTCAAAAAGCTAAACTAAAAGCTTAAAATTAACTTTTCAAAGAATAAGAAGTTTAATTTCTTTAGTAATTGCTAATCATTTTCTAATTATATTCAAATCTCCTCTTAGACTTAGAGCCTTCTATTTAGATAGATAAAGCTATTCGAATTTTATATTAGTGAAGATGATTCTTCTTTTGGATTAAATTGGATAGGATTAGACTATCTTACTTATGATTCTAAAATTATCATAATTACTTAAAAAATACAAGATTTAGATAAAGAAATACGAATACCTTACCTCCTTTTAATCATCTGCCCTTTTAAAATCTATTTGTATACTTCTTTAAGCAAACCTTACATTTCCAAATTTGATGAAAAAGGCAAATTATATTAGGAAGTTAAATTAATACTTAAGAAAAAGTGTAGCAAGAAGGTTATTTTCCTCTATTATTTTAACTTTCTATTCTTATTTTAATCTTAGTTTCTAAATATTAAGTCAATCTTCTGAATAAATAAAGTAAGCTATGTATCCTTATAATAAAAGGCTTGCCAATCTACTTACTCAATTACTTTTGGATAAAATTATACTTTCTAGCATCTATAGCTTTGATATTATTCACATATTTGCTTTTTAATCTTAGATTGCTATTTTATAGCTATTCATACCAGAAAGAGTGAATATTTTAAATACTCTATTAATTAGGAAAAAATGAAAAGCATAAGAAATGAGATTCAGCAATATTACTCTAATATAAAAGCTATTTCTTAAGCAAATTTATCTGTTTCTAGCAAATTATAAAAAGAATGCTTTAAGATAATATTTTATGCTTAAGAAAACTAACAAGCAGCATGAAAGGTTTATATAAATAGAACTTAAATAATAAGTATCCTTAGCAGAACCATATATCTGCTAAGTGTAAAAGTATAGTAGGTTCTTTACAATTTTAGCTATCCTTAGGTTAAAATTATGAAGATAATCAATTCCTTTATATCCTTCACTCCAACTTTTTTAGTTCTTTTTTTAAAATAAATTAATAATTGCCATCATTTAAAATAAATCCTAAAAATATAGCCAAAAGCTCTTTTAACCTTTAAGATATTTATATCTAGAGTTATTATAAAATTTGAAATGCTGCTAATTACAAAACATTCTATTTGCTAAAATGTCATATTTAAATAAGGCTATACCATTTAATCTTGCGAGTAAATTAGCTTTCATTTGTTTTACTATTGATTTTAATTTAAATATTATATAGTTTGCTTATTATTCTTTCCTATACCTTCTTTTAAGATTCTAAGACTATTATTAATATTAAAAATGAAACTTTATAGTTATATCCTTAACTTAAATTGGTATCTCTATTATAATAGTTTATTATCTTTAAGTATTAGCTTTTGAAAAAAAATGGATTAATCTCTTCGACTCTCAAAGAATTAACTTAAAAACCTAAAGAGAAAAGCAGCAAAGAAATTTAGAACAAACAATAGCAACGAGAGGAGTTAAGTTCGTCATCAGAAGGTAAAGTGATGGTAGGATCTATAGAGATAAGATAACCTAAGAACGGATCTGATCAAAAACTTTAAATTTAACTAGATCAAATGTAAAAGTTAATTTCAAAGTATGAAGAAATAGCTTATAACTAAGGAGAAAAAATAAGGGAATTAATGAATAGCATAGAGGATTAAAACAACGAATTATTAATACTCAGAAGACAGCTCATTCAAAGCAATTTGATAACGGAAGAACAACTCTGAACTTAGTCACAATAAAACTTTAAATATGACACGAAAATGGAAATAGAAAAAATACCAATAGAATTAAAAACAGAATTGAATCCAGAAAAAGAAATGATTGCTACAAGTTTCATTAAAAGATTAGAAAATATAGAAAATAAATTATCATAAAAAAGAACGAAATAAAGACAATAATACAAACTTTGTTGATGTTGCAAATCAAATCAACATATTTTAAAAAACTGTTGATAATGAAAGAAAATAAACGAATAAGAGCAGAAAAGAACATGGAGACAACTCAATAAACTATGAATAACTCCAACAGGGATCTACAAATAAAAGCTTTTTGCAAGACCACTCGAACGGTTACAGTGGTAACCTTCCACTTAATAAAAAGGTCGTGGGTCACACCCACGTTAAAAAAACTGTCCGCAGGAACTGGTTGCAATTCCAGAGAATGCAAAACTCTACTAACTTTAAGTATATTATTATTATAATTAAGTATTAGCTTAATAAGTATATTTACCCTTTGTGAATAAATAAGAAGTAGTTACTATAACCAACAAGCTATATATACTTATATACTTAAATGGCCTATATTAGTTTACAAGTATCTTTATAGTTGATTATTAAGTCCTTAGGTATTATAACTCCTAATTTAATTATTTTGCTTCTAATTTGACTGATTATTCCTTATTTTACTATCTATAACTTATTTTAGTTTAGTATAGTGATAATGAAATGTTAAATATAAATACCATAAAGGCATATGTTTACTTCCAAAAGTTGTTAGAATATGGGCTATATTTTGTGTTTTATATATAGAGCAAAAGGATAATACTATATGATTATTATATTTATAAGATATGTAAGTTAAAAATGGTTAGATAATTAAGCTAGTTAATCTCCTTTTGTTATTGATGTCTTTTACTATAAGTAAATTCTAGTTTTATACCATATCTTCCAAGAAACTCAGATATAGTCTTTTAAAATTCGCTTAGCCTCTAAGTAGCATTATCAATGAAGAAAATTTACGCGTTAAATTTGATTTTATTATCTATATATTTATTAAATGGATGTCGGCCGCGTCAGCCAAACTAGTAGGTAATCTGGTGTAGTGTATACTACATTGCGAGTAATCTCCCACTAGATGTCTTCACGGGGAAGGGTGGATAAGCTCTGTTGAGACGTACCTAACTTACCCCGAGGGTTCTCTCTAGCAGTATGAAAGTTTGACTGACGGGCTTTCTAATTACCGACTTAATAACTATCTCTTATTTGGACCTTATTCAAGAAAACTGAAGCATTTTACTCAAGATTTTAGAATAATTTTTAATAAGAAGATTCCCCATTTGGGAAGCTGACATGACTCATCGGACCTCTAGAATTTAGCTAGAAACATGAGAACATTTTTTAATATTGAATATTAATATTGAAAGAGCTGCGCGCCAATGAAGTGCTACGCGCTCTATAATCATTTTTATTACTTTATTATTTATCTAAAGTATGATGATACATATATCACTTCAGAACTTAAGAGCATGCAAAGCTTTTAGAATAGAGTCTGTAAAATAGAATAAATAGTTAAAGCAACTTCATAAATAAACTAGCATTCCAGAAAGCAAATTTTGATTAATTTAAAGAAAGAAATAACTCATTAAGATATAATTAAATTTAAAAAAGTTCCATATCCCTGAATCATCAATTATAGTTAATTTCAATATTCTAAACTCTTTAAATATATCTTATTTTATGAAATTTAAAATTAAAAAACAACTTAAAAATTAAGAGTTTGGAGAAAGGGTTTTTTATGATTTTTAAGTGACTGTAGAGAACACTTCTTAAATTTTGGAAATTAGTAAGAATTTTATTGAAATAAAAATTTTTCTTATTGCTCTTATTAAATAATTTAGTTCTAATATTTAAGTCTAGTTACATTATTAAGCTAATAAGTTTATAATTTCTTGTCTTGTAAATTTTCATTCATATTAGTTGAAGCAAAAATAGATATAATAATAGATAGAAGTTATAACTCAAGTATAGGTGGAATTCTTAAAGCTGATAAATCTAGCATTGCTATAACTAATTGAAATCTGTTCTAAAATACACTGAAGAAGGAGCAGTTTTTTATATCTAGATGATAAATATGATATTTAAATAAGTAGAATGTAATAATAACTTGTAAACAATGGTGGAATTGGTTTTATGTAGCTTGATAGCTCTTTTAGATCGGAAAGCTCTATTTATTTTAGCAATAAAGCAAATAAAGGCGCTTTTTTATATGCTTACAATATATATTTCTTCCTTGAAAACTCACTTGATTTCGATAATAATGCGTTTTTTATGGGTATCATAAGTTTATGGAATTCACTTAAATTAGTAAAAACAATGTCTCAGATTTATCTTCAAAGTGTTTTAGTATTATGCTCTAAAATTTTATTAAAAGCTCAAATTTTTAAAACTAGCAAGCAGTTCAAGGATTTTTCATTCTATGTGATTTTTAGAGATAAGTATAAGTTATAAACTCTTAATTTTATAAGGCTAAAGGAAATTTAGGAAGTGCAATCCATGTTACAAACTCAAAATTATTACTAGATTAAGTTCTTTTCTAAAATATGTCAGCTTACTAAGGATTAATTTAAGCAGTACTATCTAGCTTAAGTATAAAGAACAGTTAATTTTAAGAGAGCACTTCAGAAAATATGGATTAATTATTTATCTGAAAGCTTCGCAAATGCAAATGAGTGCATGCAAACTTAATAATTACTTTAATACTTCATTATTTATAGATTAAAGCTTAAATGCATCAAATGAATTTTAAAACGGAATCAGTAGTCTAGAATACAACTATTAATTCTTTAAATTCTCAATCAAATATTGAAAGTTGTAATCAACTACTGAGCCTTAAATATATAGATGTAATTATATAGTTCTTAATATATCTAATAACTTACTTTCTTTAGCTTATATTATTTATCAATCAAGTTGTTTAATTCCTTGCTTTATTTTAAATGAGTAGACTCTTCTATATTCTTTACTATAATTTACTGTTTCTGTTTTTTACATGATGCTGTTTTTATTATCTTATGTCTTATATGTAAAAAAATTAACTACTGAAGTTAATCAAAAGGGATAATGCTCTAAATGGTACTTATATTCGTTTGTCCTTATTGATTTTAAAGATCTTAAAAGCATGAAAAAAGAAGATTTAGTTTTAGGAAGATAAAGTTTAGGCTTATTTCTATACTTTTATTAAATATCCTTCTTATTATACTTTAGGCAAATTCTAAAAAATTTGTAGAGTTCAACTAATATTGAAGCATGTAAATTGAATATTAGAAATAAAGCTTAAAAATTAAAGAAAGGAAAGCGTTATAAAATAGTAAAGTGGTTCGAAGATAAATAGTTATGAATGCTTTTTCAATGATGAAAAAGAAGTTTTCTTAAATAGAAAATTCGAAAGATTTAAAAATAGTTAAGTGAATATAAGTGATCTGCATATCTTCCTCATATCGAATAAATTCTATTGAATTAATACAATTTTTAAGAAGATTAAGAATTTAAAAGTAGTTTAATTAGTTATAGGAAATATATTAATCTAAAATAGATTTATTCATATGCCTATTTATTTTTATCAAACAATGCCTAGCAGGAGTTTATATAATATGATTAAGTCCATTATCTCTTTTATATGATTATTGTGCTGATATAGTAGAGATAATTTTTTTTGACTGTAAACAGAATTTATTTAACTTGAAAATAGTTTTAATTTATATATTTAAAAATTAATCAGTTTATTAAGATTTAAATTAGATAAATCAGAAATAATCTTCTGACTTAAGCTTTGTACTAGAATTTATTAAGTTATCAAGCTTCCAAGTACAAAAATCTTTTTTGAATAAGATCATTCTAAAATATACAATACTTCAGTAGTATATTATACCTATGTTTTTAATTGAGTTTTATTAAGCAGTTCCTTCACATGTAATATACTAAAGATAATGATCATAATTTTATTTCGCTTTCAAAATCTATCTTTCATAGAAATTTGTTAGTAATCAAAAGGACCTTCTTAGCTTGTTTTGATGCTAATTATTTTATTTCTACCATATAAAGCATAAAAATATTATTTTCTAAGTAAATAAATCTAAATTTTGGCTTTCTAATGAATCAGTCTCATCTTATTTTATATTGATTTCAAAGTTTTATTATAACTTCTATAGAAAATAATCATAATAAAGTGCTTAATTATCATGCTCCTTTTTCAAAACAATAAAAAAAGGAATAGTTTTGATAAGCGATACCTTTTAGCATGAAGCTAGATTAAAGGATTATAAAATTCTATTAAACTCTCTTTATAATCTAACAAGTATTTATCATATTATAGATATTTTAGGTTAGATTTTAATACTTTTATTTAGTTTTTAGGTAGATAAGCAGATTTACATTTAAAGATATTCGTGGAAGTCTCTTAAAATTATTTAAAAAATGAAAATTCAATCAGATATGAAAATGGAAATCAAGGATTTAGAAAATTATTTTCTTCTAACAAATTAAGAATTCAACAGTTCAATGCTTTTTCATTGATTCAGTAAGCCTTGTTTAATAAGCATGCTGAAGGCAATTTCAATTAATACTTTATTAAAGAATCTTAAATAAAATACTATGAAATTATAATTTACTTTATCAACTCTTTTATAATTCAGTTTTCATAGCTTAAGTGCTATATTAATAAGAATCTAACTTAGTTGCTAGATCTAATATGAATACTGTTAATAAAGTTCGATCGTTGGAATAAGACCAAATGAAATAAAAATAAGAAGTTGAGAACCATACTGTAGATGAGCTTCATTTTAGTGGAAAATTTAGAAACATTACTAGACAAAAAATGATCATAGAAAGATTTCAGTCAATTAAAAATTACATTTTATTTTGTAAGGACAAGATGAAAAAGACTAGGTGAGGTAAGAATAAATTTATGAAGATACTGAGAGAAAATTGAAATAAATCCAGCAAGAATCCTAATAGAAATGCTATGCTTTAATAGAAATAGTGAAAAGAAAAGCACAAACAGAAATGAAAATAAAAATAAAAATAAATTTGAAAACTATGCAGTATTTGAAAAAGTCAATAGCACCTATGAAGAAATTTCCGTAACGACTGAAAATAAGAAGAGCATTCTGGAGATCGATCTGACGCAAAGCAACACTTTTTTTCCATTGAGCGATGGAAAGGTCTTACAAAGAAAGCAAGAATCACTTGATGGAAACTTATAAACTATTAGTAAAAAAAGAACCTTACAGTCTTATTAAACTTTTCAATTTTAAAGCCGAAAGTTAAAATTTCTTTAAATTTAATTAAATTTAATACATTTGTTCATTGTATAAATTGCATTTTCCTTATATCCTTTAACATATATAAATATAAAAGTATCTAAACCAAAATTATTTTTTAAAATTGCATATTTAGAAACTTATAATACCTAGTTAATTGAAAAAGTGGACTTTTGATATTACTAAAGCAAATTAATTCTCGATGATTCAAAGAGTTGCAAAATTTAGTTTCAGAATTATCTTCTAAAATATTAGTTAAGACTGAAATCTATATTATTAATCATCTGAGTCCTCTATTGCTTTATACTTTAATAATTTTTATCATTCTAGTTTTATTTTTGGGAAGTTTTTAATCTAATAATCCCTTTAAAGGAAATATAATTATCAAAAATATAAAATTTTAGAGATAGTTTAACAATACAGTTTATAAAAAGGCATCTTCATTAACTTTGCTATAAAAATAAAAAAAAGCTTATAGAATATAACTAATAACTTACAAAAGTAAATACCACTACAAGCAAACAAATATTGTTTATATAATCATTGGATATAAAAACTACGTCCTCATAGGGATATTATTACTAACATTGAGCGAGCTAAAGTGACTTAAAATTATCAAATTAAAAAATTATTTCTTTAGTAGAATTGTTCCTTGCATTTTGTGTCTTATATATTTATGTATTAGCTTAGATGCTAGTAATTTAAGTCTGCTAATAAGACAATTAATGAAAAGGAATTTAATAAGTGCTTTTATTTATTTGTCTTACTTCCTTCTAACAAATTAAATAGGTTTTCTATAAATGTTCGTAGATTTATATTTGACTCTACTAAACTAAATTTATCTTTATCTTATTTTAAAATAATGATTAGATGAAGCTTCAAATTAATTGGATAAGCTTATGCTAGATAATTTGATAAAATTTGATAAAAAACTATTAAACCTTTAGAGAAAAATTCTATAATTAAAAAGCTTTCATCTTATCAATATACTTCTTTATTCTTTTATAAATCAATATTTTCTTAATTTAATTTCTATGTAAAAGATCTTTGATGTATTGCTAGATCCTAGCCTTTAAAGATTAAAATTAAAGAGAATATTAATTAGAGAATTAGATATCAAGAGCTTAATAAAGAACATAAGTAAAATATTTAGGTCCATCTGACTTACTTCATTTAGATTCCTCTTATTTTTTTTTCTACATTTTAGCTTGTAATTTTTCGTTTTTTTCTTTTAATCCTCTATCTATTTTAGGAGGTCTTTAGCACATTTATCCGGTTGTCTTACATTATTCACATTTCTCAGGTGAATATATTTCCTGATCTTTTCACTCAAAGTAAAATGGACATCCTTCAGCATGGTAATGGTTTCCATGACCAAAAATAGGCTGTAATTTAATTTAGCTTACTTTTTATTTAGCGCGGCACATTCAACATCATTCATTTTTACAATTCGAACAAATAATATGATTGCATTTAAGTGGATTAGAAAAATCTTAATGACAGAAAGGACATTATCTTATATCTATTCCTGACTTTAAAATTTCTTCTTTAGCCTAAAAATTTAATTTAATTTACCTTTTATGCTGCCCACTTTGTACAATCTCCTTTATGTTTTTTTTATTAACATATCTTACATCATTATCCTTTACAATTAGGACATGTATAAAATTTAGTAATATTTCTCAAATCAAAAAGCTTTTTACATCCTGCACAATTTCTAAATATAAAATATTACTATAGACCTTTTATTTTCGTCATTCTCCAATTGCAGAGATTCTCCCATTCTTCTGGTTTCATATGTGCTATTAATAAATCATGAACAGATTCTTTATTTACAATAATGGGCATTTCCAATGGTTTTTAGCATTCTAAGCAAGCATAATCAGATTCATTGTAAAGACATTTATCATACTAAGCTTTAATATGATTTTTTAAGCAAGTATTATGTATTCTATGTCCACAAGTTAGCGTAACCATATCAATTAAATCATACGTGTTTCAGCAAACCTTGCATTCAAATTTAAACATCTCATCTTGTTATCTTTATAAACCTCTTTCACTTTAATCTATCTTCTCCCTTCCTTGCTATACAAGTTAATCCTTTTAATTTTCCTCAGTTATATATTTATTTTTCACATTATCTTACAAATATTTATCTCTTTAGAAACTTGCTTTTCTTTCTGAACTATTTTTTTAGAAGCATTTTCCTCCCATTTACAGTATAATTATAGATTGCTTTAGTAAATATCTAATTAATCCTAATAAACATCTAATAATGAATACAATAATAAACTTACTATATAAGCTAGATTTTAATTTATTTTAATATAAATTATTTAGTTTTAAATGATGTCCATATAATTTCTTCCTTTTTCTCATATATACTTTAAGTTTATCTAATCATATCAAACAATTACGAATCAAAGCTAAAATTTAGTATTATAATTTAATTATTTGACAAAGCTATCTAAATAAGTACTCTCTTTGCAACTTTCTAGAGTGTAAAATTAGATCTGAAGCACTAGTTAATTGAGATTATTTATTTAGAAAGACTTAGACAGAGCTTATTGATTTAAGATAATAGGAATATTTTCTGATGGATGTATTTATGCTTACTTCTTTAATCCCTTCGTAGATATAAAATTATTGTAATAAAAATAAATTCCAAATTACTCATTTAATCTGCTTTTCTTAATTAAAATTATCATATTTATCTCATTTTATACCTTAACTACTAAGCTTCTTTGTCTTTAATCTCTTAGTTCTAATTTAAACTACAACTTGAAGAAAAAAATGTTCATAAGGGTTTGACTTAAAGCTAAATTAAGGTTAAGATGCTTATTAATTTACATTAATAAAGTTTATTCTTTATATGACTGAGTATTTAATGTACTATTTTCTTAATGAACGTATAGTTAAAAGTTTGCTATTGAATCTCTAAATAGCTATCTTATTTTAGATAATCTAAATCATCTTTAAGTCTATCCTTAGCCTTATCTTCTTAATATTCTACTTCCCTAATACATAGAAGCTATTTATTTTATCTATCCCTATAATAGCTTTAGAATATAATTATATTATGTTTAAGGCTGATTATAGAAGAGAATATCATTTGAAATAAGCGTATAAAATTGAAATAGGCATATTATTTAATAATTATGCACTAAGACTTATCTAAGCCAATCCCTTTTATACATAATAAGTATATCTATTTGTAATGATATATCTTACACTAACTAAAAGCTTTGAATCTATGAAAATATCATCTTAACGAGATTATAAAACTATATAAGATGCTATTTATTTCTAAGCTTTAAGGTTTTACTATCTGCTAAGCTTCAATTTTTTATATCCAAAAGAGATTAAAATTAAATAATCTAGCTTTATATAGTAATAAATAAGTAGAGAGTATGAAGCTATAACTAATGAGGTTGCTAGCAATAGTGTAAGATACTATTGAATATATTTCTTTTACCTAAATTTAAGATTAATAGACACTAAAAATAGTGTTGCTTTAGTTATACTGAGTTCTCTAAAGCCATTATAATTTCTTAATTGGGATAAAACTTTTTCCTACTAATAGGTGGCTTTAATATATATCCAAAGTATAAAACCTTTGATACAACTTTCAAAAGCTAAGTTCCTTTTAAAGATACCTTTATATTTTAATAAGGTAATCATTTAGATATAGTGAATATTAAAGCTTAGTTAAAGCAAACCAATTTGGTTTATAATGTCATCATATGTTTCAGATATAGCCAACTATATCGCTAATCAGTTAACATATTAAATATAATATATACACCAAATAAATTTCTATTATAAAAGAAAGGATGTAATATTAAGCTGAAGTATTAGATAAATCAGACAAAAGTTTAAAATTCCTATTAACTATAGCCTTAATAGTTATTTTAACTGTAAAGGAACCTAAATCTTTCTGCTATAAAATATTTGCTCGAGGAATCGTTCTGTTTCTTTCCTTAGCGAAACAGAATGAAATAAGCAGTTAATTGTCTCTTTTCATTTTTTAATTACTCTCTCTTGATCTAATATATTTCTTTTAGCTTTGTATACTCCTAATACTATCTCATTTACTTAAAAATAAAGAAAATAGTATTAAATATTTCTGAAATCGCAAATATACATATAACTTCATCTATGATTAATAGAATTATGATTCCTTCTTGGTTACTATATTCCAATACTTACTATTGAGTTATTAATTTAACATCATTATACTTATAACTTAAATATAAGAGCAATTATGCTAAAATCTCTTAAGAGCATTAGTTAAATTATCCTTATATTTTTATAACTTTTTGTTTATAAATCACATAATTAATAACTTAGATTTATTGATTTTATCACTATTTTATAACTAAACATAGTCACTGCTAATAATTTTGACTATCTATTCTTTAAATTTTCTTAATTCTACATTAGCCGATAGACATATAGAAAGATCTAATTCTATTTTATATTATTATAGAAGTTTTGCAAGGTGAGATTAAATACTCTAGCGCTATTTCCTCTTTATGGGTTATTATTTATAAGCCTTTAAACTAGTTTGTATTATGCTTTATAATTTTCATCTAAAAGTATACTAAGAATAATAGACAAAAAACACAATCATACGCCTTGATTCGGGGGTTTGTTTTAGTTTCACCTAAATAGACTAAATTCAGTTTCAAGACTAAAGTTAATTCCCCTTGAAATATTATCAAAGGGATTTTCTTTTAGTACTCATTGATGTATTGAATTTCTTAATTTACCTACTAAGTGCTTTCTTTCTATTTTATGCTTTTTGGATTTAAATTAAAATTTTAGTCAAAAAATTTTAACTAAAACTATATTAGAAGAAATGAGAATAGGTGTTAGATATTTTGTGTCTTAAGAATAAAATACCCAGATTTATGATTTTCTTATTTGTTCTAAGATGACTAACTGTTTTTCTTCTACTAAAACTAATCATTGAAATTGTAATTAATTTTATTTTCTGTAATTATCAGAGAAGAGGGATTGTAATGAAATGATAGATCTTCCAGGAATAAAATGTTACTAACAGCAAAAGATGTGAAAATAATCCTATTAATAGTATCTTTTATTTTAGTGAAAGAACTAGGAAAATCTTAGTCATTTTATCATACAATTTGCTTTAAAAATCTTGCTTTATACTCTAAAAAGGATTAAATGACCCAGAATGTTTAAGCTAAAGGTTATGATAATGAACTAATTATGGAAAAAACTAACTAAATGAATCTTAAATTGCAGTGCTTTATCTCTAGATATTATTGCTCTATTTATAAAGAGAAACTTGCATAAAGACTCTTTAACTAAGACTTAAATTAATCCTTTAATTATAGTTAAAGGAATATAAGAAGAACTAAGTAAGCAATCTTTGTAAAGATTTCCTTTCGAAATCTGTCTGTAGGATTATTCAAATTTTTTTAGTTTGGAATTTCTTTAAAAAATATAGAAATGATATTATCTTTTGCCTAGAACTGACGAATATAGGATAAAAATACTTTCCAAATATCTCTACAAATATCTTCATAGAGCTTTATAATAATGAAAGTGATCATAAGTTATTTGAAATAGGTAATAAAAAGTAGTGATTGTGAATGATCATAGTAAGTTAGGAGTAATACATTCTTAGTATTACTAGCAATAAAATGAAATTATACAACTTTTAAAAACAATTATTATGAATCAAATTATTAGATATTCAGGAACTACCTCATTTACTTAAATTTTAGTAATTACCAAAAATTAGACAGAATTCCAGTCATATAAAGACTAATATATCTAAACTTCACTTTTAGTTGCTTTTATCAAGTTTGAGTAAAAATAAACTTAAGAGCAAATGGACTAGATATCAATTAGTGAACAATTTTAAATTGAGAGAAATAATGCAGAACTTCGTTACGTGATTGATAGGAGAAATATGAAAATTGCTAAAATTTAGTTATGGATTTAAGTAACTAAAACTACAAAAAGTAAAAAGAATAAAAGTTTTATGATTAAGAAATAAATTATGAACTTAAGGTAAATAACTAATAAAAGTATTAATAATAAATAAAATATAGGTATTAAAAGAATTATTTAGTAAACAGTATGTTTGATAGTATACTAATAGATTTTTTTTAGATGAATGAAGACAGAGATCTTTAAGATTAAATACATTTCTCTAAAAATATATTTGGTAATGGTGAAAGAGCATTAAAGAAATAGATTTATGATATCAAATTTTAAGGAAAGAGGTGAAAATTTAGCTTATATTAAGAAAAAAGGATAAATATGCTGAGAAAAATCAAAATGTTTGAAGTGCTTTAAAGTTTTTGCAAATTTAGAAAATTTATTTAAATAACCTTTATTGTATATAAATAAATAGTAAGGAGCAATCCTCCAACTGAGATTAACTTAAGATCTGGTACAGAAAGTACACATAGACGAAGAACCGAGCAAGAATCTTGGTAGGAGCCAAAAGAAGGCAAGACTGAAGAGGCATCAGGTAACGTTAATGAAAAAATATGCCAGATAATAAGGTTTTTTATGGAGCATTTCAAAAACGGTCCTATAGAAGACAAGATTAGCAAAGGAATACTAGCACTATGGAGGACTTCATAAAATAATTTTTTTAAGTTTAAAAATCTTTTAAAGAACTGCGTATCATTGAGGTACGCTCCCTTAACTTATTTATAACCAAATTTAAGCTTAATAAAAAATGCCAAAGCATCTAAAAATCAACTTCTAATTACTTATTTCGAAACTTTTTTATTACTAAAACAAAGCAAAAAAAAATGTATTTTCATAATTTTTTTCTTTTTAATCAGCTATACAAACTCAAACTCAAGAGCAAATTAATAATTGCTATCATTTTTTATTTGGAGGAATTAAATTATCTTTGAAATAAGATGGGAAATAAAAAAGTATCTCTTACCTAGATTTTATTCTAAATTAGCTATAAAATTAAATCTCCTAACTTGGTAAATTTTGAGAGTAGCAATAATGGTTAATTAATGATTTTTATATTTCACTTAGAGAATTAAAATAAGCTAAGATAAAAAATCTAAAAATAAGAGATACTTTATATAAATTAACTTTTTCGTTTTAAATAGCTTAGATAAGGATATCTTCTCTAGTTTATACATTTAGGTTTAATAATAAATTATAAAAGTGGTTATTATAATAAAAAAAGGAAAATTCTTTAAGAACATATAGCTCTTAAGATAAAAATAGTAACTATTCACTATGATTATTTATAATCAAATATTACTATGAAAATAAAGCATCGAGTTCTATGCATCGATTTTCATAAGTTTATCAAAAAAAGAAAGCAAATTTAGAAAATAATTAAGAATAAGCAATAGATTTATATAATCAAAGACATCTACTATTAGATAACTTACTTATCAGAGATTTAATAATTTGCTTCAGCTTTTGAGATTTATATTACTAGTAGTTCAGTAAGCGATTATAAAGTTGTAATATTCTAATCTATCAGAGTTAAAATCATAAATTAACTTAGCAAAGTTCAATAAATAATTTTTATATTCATGTTGTCCATTTGCTTAGATCTTAATCTTGCCTATTAGCAATTTTAAGGACAAAATAAACTAAGTATTTAGTAAATAACTAGCGAAGATTGACTCTATTAAAAGCAATTATTTGCCATATAATTTTTCATTTATTGTATATAAGTAGAAGTAAGCATAAGATAAAGCTGTCAATGCTAATCTAATAAATGACCTTGAAGCTAAAATATGAAAAGTTTTATTTAATGTTTAGTTCTAGCTATCGAAATTAATGAAAATCCAAATTTGTCAAATAAGCACATTTATCCTGATTTTCTTTTATGAATGTAATCATTTATATAAATTAGCAATCACTAGGTTTAAATAAATCCGAAGGAAGCTTTAGAATAAATCAAGTTGCATTATATAACCTTAGCTTTAAACTAAGACTGCTTAATTTAATAATTACTAGCTTTCAACTAATTTTAGTTTCATTATTTAGTTACTACTCTAACTCATAATCCATGAATATAAGCTGTTTAAAGTAAAGGCTACAGGATTATATGTGGTAGCTTTAAAAGATTACTTGAGAAAGTAGCAAATAAAAATAGAATAAAACATATAAATATTAAATATCTTAAGCTTCTTGTAAGAAGTATTAATTAAATAAATAAATAAAAAATTTGATTATAGAGCGCGTAGCACTCTCATTGGTGCGCAGCTCTTTAAAAAATGTTTCATACTGACAAGAATGTTTGTTACTGATAAAATTATCAGATACTGATAAACCTTACTCAATACTGGTATAATTATTCAGTACTGATAAAAATGTTCAATACTGATATAATTTAAGAATACTCGTAATCTTTTCTACTTGTTGGTGGTTCAAGGACATGGCAGGGTTGCATCTCATTGCATCACCAAAGCAGAGAACGACATGTGTCAATTATGGTACTTAAATTCCCCACCTCTGATGAAGCTCGCAAAAATAATTTCCTTTTATTTCCAGAATTAAAAATAAAAATAAGCCAGTGCCGAAGGTCAAACTAGCAGATGTCTCGAGGCCAATCCAAAGCAGAGGAAGACATAAAATCGATTATGGGTACTTAGCTTCCCCAACCTCTGATGAAGCCGTCCCTTGTTGTTCACTTTTAACAACTATGGCGATTTAATTAATACTAATAAAGCTTTTATCTATCAGCTATTTAAGATACTACCTGTATAAGAAATTTAAAGGATCATTTTAATTTGAAACTCATCAAGATTTAATAATTAGAGATTGTTTTCCTTTTGCTATTATTATCTAAGATTTTTAAGTCAGTTAATCTATGAACCTAAGAATATTTAATATAAATAGTTATAAAATAATAGTAAAGGTAGATAAATAGGCTTATAAAAATAAATAAAATGAAAGTTTAAATCATTACTATATTATTAAAATATTAGCTTAATGATTCTATTTAGTAGCTTAAAAATTATTTCCTAATTGATCTATATAAACTTCAAGTTATAAGTAAGAAATAGACTTTTAAAGACAACTAAAGGTTATAATAAATTCATTTTTTGCAAACTAACTTTCCTTTAACTTTACATAAAAAGTTACCGTTAATGAAAGGCAAAATTAAACATAAGAGATTAGGTAAAATAAGCTTGCATTTCAATTATATAATCCAATCTAAAAAATAATTCAGAATGAAAATTCAATTTCTATGTAAAATTAATTGGAAGAAACTAAATTTTAATTCTAAAGAGGAGCAATAAAACAATGAAAGAAAGCAATTATGACTAATTTACCATTTCTAGTATGTATTAGTTGTGTATTTTCAATCAAATCTAAGTAAATGTTTATATAACAATATTTCTTATAAAAAATTACAACTATAACTTTCATTAAATTATGTTTAGATATTTAAAGAATTATTACATTTGTTCAGTGCTATCAAACTAATTAATAGCTTCATTACCTAAACTTAAAACTGGTATAATTATCTGGATTAAACTATCTTTGATAATTTAGAGAAATCATCTAAATGAGTGCTGAATAAAGATTTTAACCTTTACCTTCTTTTTTAGAGCCTAAATACAAAATTTGGTGAATTAAGTCATACAAATATTAAAGTTTCTGATTTTTAAAGAATATCTCTTTTTATTTTAGAACTAAAGCTCTTTCAATCTATAGAATCTTTTATGCTGATAATGAATAGTAGTTTAATGATTTAAGCTAAAGGGATATAGATTAATCAAATCTATAAAGATTGAATTTAAGATTAAAGCCAAAATTATTTAGAAGTAGTCAAACTTTGATGCAACCTTTATTAAGTTAGCTTTAACTATTCATCTAAAATAATTGCATATAACTTTAGAATTGTGATTCTGTCATTAAATAGTTGAATTTAAGGATTAAATAGGATTGCATATCTAAGTAGATGAACAGAGTCTCATAAGTGTTAGTTATTTAATTCCATAATTCTAATGGAAGATTATTAAATTGGTGTTAATTATCAGATAGAAAACTAGAAGGAGCATTCTATTTCTTCTTAGCCAAAATGCTTTTTAAGAGTGAGTTCTTAATTCTATTTGATATAATTAAATCATTAAAACTTATAAAGGTAAAGTTAGTTATTTTCTACTTTTGTATACTTTTAAAGAGTTTAGATGAATGAGATTTAATTTATTTTAAAAAGCTAAGAAAAATGCTACTTAATTTTATCCTTTTTGCATAATGCTTATCAACTGTTTTATTCAGTGAAGATTTTGAAAATGGACTAGGTAAATGAGCAAGAAAAGATACTTCTAGTTCTGCAGTTGTAGTAAATGATACAAAATTAAGTGAAAATCACTGTCTATCTTTTACAAATACCAATGGAGGAGGAGATATTTTTCTTAATAATTCTAATCTCCATCATACTTGTATGTTCTATGCTTTAAATATAGAACTGTTTCAGGACATAATAATGTAGATGTAGGAGGATTTATAGGATATGGAAATTTAAATAGAACTTAATAAGAATGACTTGTAGCAAGTTCAAGATATTTATTACCAAGGTAATTCAACTATTATTTCATTTATTTCTGAATG
Organism: Loxodes magnus; assembly: GCA_946699065.1. Lineage (NCBI taxonomy): Eukaryota > Ciliophora > Karyorelictea > Loxodida > Loxodidae > Loxodes > Loxodes magnus. Next base: position 150,728 of record CAMPDV010000290.1, read on the forward strand.
AAAAACCACGTGTGTTTCCTTTAGCAGCCTCTTTAAAAACTCAGATCCGTTAAGAATATAAGTTGAAGACTGAGGTGGTTCTAGCAGGGCTGCAAATGATGTATTTTTTGATGATATAAGCGTGATAGGATTGGATTGCCAAGAAAGCATTGAAGATTAATTAAAAGACTGAGCAATAGTGGAGAAATTATTTGAAGATGATTTTGAAAATGATTTAAGTAAATGATAAATGAATTAATTTAGCTAAATTATATAAGATTCAACTAATACTTCTAACAAATGTCTTAGCTTCAACTAAGTAACTAATACAGGAAATTTAAAATCTTTACCTATCTATAATCCTTAAAATTAATATATTGTGACTTTCGACTATAGATCCGATACAACTTTAAGTGCTAACTCGGGAGGAACTTTTGGCTATGAGTCAAATTCTAAATTATTCTGATAAGTATCGACAAAAACAACATACAATTGATACTAAACAGCTAAAGCACTACCAATATAAGAATCTAGTACTTGACAAAAAATATGTTATTCATTTTCTGACACATAAAAAACACAAACCATATAAATAGTTTTAGCAGATTGAATTTAACTAGATACTATAGCAAATAACACTTTCTTTGATAATATAATAGTTTATGCAATTAATTGCAAAGATTAAATTACAAACTGTGTGATTTGTGGTTCTGGATATTACTATGACTTAACATCTTAATAATGCTAAGCATGCCCTATAAAATAATGCCAAAAAGGCAATCAAACAACCTGTTATAAATGCTACAATTCTCATAAGTTAACTCATAATGAATGTGTTAAAGTCTGCTAGTCTGGTTAATAAGACAAAGATAATGATGATGTTTGCACACCTTGCAGTGAAGAAATTCCAGGATGTACTCGGTGCACACAAGATGGAAGTACATGTTCCTTATGTACGAGTGGTTATCAGCTTAAAAGTGATAGTTGCTAACCTTGTGAAAGTTTACAAACTGGATGTATTTTATGTAGTTAAAATATTTGCTATTAATGTCAATAAGACAAAAAATTAACACATGGAATTTGCTAAGATTCCTGCTTATAAGATTAGTAAGATTCAAATAACGATGGTATATGTGACTAATGCTCAGAAATAATTTAAAATTGTTTAAACTGTGATTAACTTGGATTAATTTGTACTAAATGTGCCAGTCCATTTTACCTTGCAAATCAAATATGTAAGTCATAATGTGATAATAATTAGTAAGATTATGACTAAGACTTTGTTTGCTAAAATTGCTCTTTATATTTTGATGGCTGTTTGATTTGTAGTAAATAAAATAAAACTTGCTTAGAATGTTCTTTAGGATAGTTTTTCGATTCTAAAAACTAAAGCTGCTAGAATTGCTCTCAAGAAATAGAAGACTGCATTTCAGTGAAATTTACCTAGATTAAAGTAAAAAATGTTAGTCTTGTGAAGTTATTCCACATTGCACTCAATGCTTAAACTCAAGCATTTGTACCCTTTGCTCACAAGATTATATAGTCTATAGTGACTAATGCTTTTAGAATTGCTGAAATATAACAATTAATAACACAGAAGAAGATGAGTATTGTGGCTTATGCTAGAAGTAAAAATGTATTTCTTGCGATGAGAACTAAAAGGACTGCTTGATATGCTCTTCTGAAGAATCTTTAAAGTATTACAAATGCTAAGAAGAAAATAAAAAAGAACTTACTTAATAAGAAAGAAATATTGTCAATTCAGCTTCTCTCATAACAAATATTTCTCTTTACACTTCAGGTGCAATTTTTGTATTAGCTTCCGTTTTAACTCTTTCAGTTGGAGGAGGAGCATTTTAAAGAGTATTTTAGTTAGTAGTTGCTTTACAGCTTATTAGATTAAACGGGTTAATAAATTATGAAAAACCTAATACTCTTAGTGCATATTATAAAGAATTAAGCTAAAGAGACTCTTTACTTTATTCTCTAGTAGATTCTTTTGTAAACTTGAACCAAGAATAATCCCAACTAGTAGATAAACAGTACAACTAGCAAAGCATTAACAATTACTTGTTTCTGAGTAATGCAATCTAGCCTTTGTAGAATATAATAATAGTAGCATTGTTGCTTGTTAGAAGAAATATCCAAAAATGATGATTATTAGCCTTATTTATACTACAGTCTATTTACAGTAAGAAGAGCTTTTATAGCCTTAGTGATTGTCTTTCTCAGAGACCTGATTTTCTTCCAAATTTTGCTTTTCCTTTTTACTAGCTTTTTCTAAATTTGATACGTTATAGAACATAAAGTTTTAGAAAGGAAAAGTAATTTCTACATGCAAATTGTAACAGAAGTATTTATTTCGTTGCTAGCCTTCTCCAACTTTGCCTTCCTAGCTAATTAAGATATTAAACAAGAAATGGGGGAAAAATGAAGCTAATTTGGAATTATTATCTCTCTTATGTGCTGTGGGTTTACACTACTTAGCTTGCTGTTTTAGATCTATTTAATTATCGCTGATTTGGTAAAAATTTTCTAATTGAAAAAGAATCTTAAGAAAGTACAAAGTGAAACTAATAGTTCAAACACTTAAATAACAAAACTAGATATAACAAATGAATATAATCAAACTTCAACTAAAAGAGAAAGTAATTAGTTATTTAATCTCTAAAATAAAAATCAACCAAATATCTAATTTAACCATTTAGATAATAGTTATAACTAATAACTTTATATATAAGATCAAAATTAAGAACTTAAGAAATAAAATAATGCAAAAGAGCAAAAAAAAGCAAGAAGAAATGTATAAGCATTATATCTGGAAGACATCGATGAAGATATTTCTAGAGGGTTACCTGAAAAAATCCGGAATGAAAAACGAAAAAATAGACTTAAATTAGATATGGAAGATATTGAAGGGGAAATTTCAATATGCTAAGCTGCAAAAGTAAGACCTAGAGATAAAAAGATATTATTTTCCTGAGTGAGAGATAACTTTTAACTTCAATTATTCTTCTTAATATAGTAAAATAATTTATGCTTAAATCATTAAATATAGAGAATTTTATAAATTTTAGCATTGCTAAGCTTATTTAGAATATTTTATTAATATTTTTATAAATTAGAAATATTTTCTTAGAATCTTGATAAAGGTTTTCATCATTTAACATTCTACCTAAATAAAATTTATTCAATAACTTGAAAAATGTTTTGTATTTCCATTGAAACATTTTAAAATAAGATAAATTTGTATTTTTAAATGCTTCTACTATAATCCTAAAATCTCTAAGCAGCTGAAACATTTTGAATTACTTCTTTAAAAAAAATTCGATATGAGTTAGAATTTTATAATCTGAGAGTGTTTATTATCTTAGTTTATTACTTCTTATCTTTATTAGATGGAGAAGTCAATTACTTTTTTAGTTTTTCAATTTGATTTATCTTCTACAGACTTCATTTCTTTATGGATGGCTCTTTTGAATATTTAACCATAAACTATGAAAATATTTATTCTAGTTTTTCATTCGCTTTTAGTCTCCTAAGGATTTCCTATAATTTAATTTTAATGTTTGATTGGATGAGAGCAGCACGTGGCTTTTTTCTTAGAAAGTCTATGTACTTTCTCTAGAAGGATTGATTAATCTCTAAGATTTACTAAGCAAATATAAAATTTAAGGTTATTCTTTGAGAATTAGGCTTTCTAGTTAACTTCCTAATTTAAAATTGATAGTTCCTCTTAAACTTATAAACTTCTAAAATATTTGATTAAGTAATTCTTTAATTTAAGGCAATAAAATCTTCTTTTAGAAGAATTTAGGATTAAGATGAATGTCTGTGCTTCTAAGTTTATCGTATAAGCTTAAAAGATAAATGAGATTTGATTAAACAGTAATAAATCTCTTACCTTTTATATAGATCAACTGTCTTCTTAATGCATCTTTTAATTTTGTAAAAGCAATGTCTTAGTAATGCTATTTCTACCAGTTTTATTGAATTATCCATTCTTTCTTAAGTCTAAAATTTTAGTAATATAATGGTTCTAAATTAAGTAATAAAGCTTATGCTATCTAATAAAGAAAGGGTTATCCATTCTTTGTAGTTCTATAATTATATAGTACAAAATTATTCTTTCAAGCATCTTAAAGTCAGAAAATTCTCTCATTCTTATAACTTATTTATTCTATCCTATTCTTATCAGAGCAAGTGAAGGTTTCTTCATACTTTGCCAACTGTCAGCGAAAATATAGTTGTAATTCCATAGCTCTAGATTAGCTTGCTAAAGCACATTTATTTGCTTCTTATAAATCGCAAAAAGACTATTTTTAGATAAAAAAGGCTGATAAAAGGATAAGATAACTAGCTAAGAGAGAAATAGTAAGCTTACATAAAGCCAATACATTTGGTAAGTTGAAATTATAATAGCTTATTTACAGCTTTTGATATACTAAGCATGTTAAAGATATTAAATCTATTAAGTCCATTTATAATATTAGAGTGCTTTTAAAGCTTTATTCTGAATAAATATAATAGATATCAATATCTTAATGTAAAGCTTAGTAATCATATTTAAATAATCTCTTCATAACTGTAAACTAATTATATCTAGAGTTTAGTTAAATTAAATATAAGCTATTTGACTTATCAAGAAGAAAGAACTATTTTAAATTGAAAGTTACATAAATTACTAAATAGAAGAAAGAGAATCTTTAGATTGCTATAGAAATATTAGTTGCTAGTAAATATTTTAAAGACTAAAGCCTTTATATATAATATAGATATATCTTTATAATGATACATCTTACAATAAACAAATGCTTTTAATCTAGAGAAATTGTATCTTAGAGAGAATATAAAAGAATATCATATATTCTTAGTTTTTTCGTTTAAAGGATTTACTATTTGCTAAGTTTTAATTATTTATATACAAAGAGATTTAAGAAAAAGATTGTAGATTTGTTGGTGATTGGCTGTATAAATAGGAATACAACAGAAAGTTTTAAATTATAATTAAATATAAGTTTATTGGATATAAAGTAAAATATGTCAAGTTGAGAAAAGGATTCTTTTCTGATCTAAGAAGGAGTTTGGAATGTAGTAGAATTTAGAAGAGACTGAAAAACTGAAGAAAATAATTCATGGGACAATAATACCTACCGAGGAAATAGACGAAGTCAGTCTTGAACCAAGAGGACACAAAATTCAATCCTTCTGGATAGATGACCATGGAACAGTTCATTAAAGTGATGCTGTACTTCCTGGAAGAGGTTAAGAAACTCCGAAATTTTTTTTTTAAACTGACGGAGTAAATCTAGCAAAAACTTTAAGATACACTTGATTTTAGAATGGCTAATTAGGAAAGGGAGATTGAATCTCTATGAAAATATTAACAAGAGCATAAAAGCTATGCAAAATCTTAGATAAAGTAGATATAAATCTAAAATACATAGCTGGAAATTAAAATATCAAACCAAATAAAAATCGAACAAACGGAAAAGGAACTTAATTAAAACTGAAAAATGGAGATTGAGAAAATGGGAGACAAAAAGATATGTATAAAAAAAGCGAGCTAAGACTAATCTTAGAAAAAAATGTAATTTCTGTTGCTAACTAGTTCACTTATACAAGTAGTGCAAGAAATTTTATTAATTAAAGGAAAAATACTGAATTGAGGAAAAAGAAAGAAAAGAGTTATTCTAAAATTTGGAAGGAGGAAATTACAGGAGAAAAGGGAATCAAGTTATATTGAGGTTGATTTTAGCAAACCTATAGGAAGAAGACGACAAGGATTAAAGCAAGTTGAGGAGAGATCAAACTTGGAAACTTATTTTAAGAAGCAGGTGGGAAATCGACTTTTAAACAATTTTAAATAAATTAAAAAAAGTAAGTTTGTTGAGGTTAGTAGATTTAAATTTCAGATATTACTGAGATCATTAATTTTATCTAAAAATTGGATTAATAGCTACTAAATCTACTATTGAGCTCATTAAACCTTAATATCTTTTTAATTATGATAAAGCTTTTTTCTACTAAAATAGGTAACTTTAATATATACTTAAAGTATAAAACCTTTAATGTAGCTTACAAAAGTTAAGTTCCTTTTAAGATGCCTTTGAATTTTAATATCTAATAATTTAGTTTATAATGTACAATATGTTTCAGTTCTAACCAGAAATATCATTAATCAGCTAATAAATTAAAATACTATAAAGCTTACTAATTATTAAATTAAATTTAAATAAGGAAGAGCAATCCTCCAACTGAGATTAATTTAACTCAAGTACCGGAAAGTACTTCAGGAGCGACAAAATGAGCAAGAATTTTGGCAGTAGCCAAGCAGGAAAGAACATGAGGCATTGAGTAACGGTTGATGAAAGATGACAGATGATTAGGTTTCTTGGGGTATCACTCTTACCATGCCCTATATAAGACAGAATTTTCAAAGAAATGAAGCACTGGGGACATTTCTAAGGAGAAATTTTGCTAAATTAAATTAACTTAATTTAAAGTCCGGCGCACCATCAAAAGTGCTAAGTGCTCTATAATCGAATTTATTTATTATTTATTAACATATTTTAAAGAAATTGATGAACAGTTTGATAGAGCGGCACGATCTAATTTTATAATTATAAAAAGATTACTTTCTATATATTAGATAAATATAATATGATATATTTATATTTTATTATAAACAAAAGGATAAAATAATAAATCAAAGTATTAGATAAGTCAAGCAAAAAAATTTAATAGATTCCTGTCTTGAAACTCTTTTAACTTCAAATTGACCTAAAACATTTCTTAATTAAAATTTTAGTGCAGAGAAAATTTCTGCTTCTTTTATCAGAAAAATCTAATATAGCTTAGTAATTTGCTTTCTTATTTTCATCTTCTAATAATTTTTCCTTTGATTGAGATTTTAATCATTAATCATAAGATAACTATTTTTCATTCTGCTTAATTGAAATTTTAAAGATAAATAAATGTTCCAGCATATTCTATCCTAGCATCGCATTTTTTTCTTGACCTCCTCCTTTTTATATTCTGAGTTGAAAATTTGATATTACTTTCAGTAGCTTTTTCTTTCAGTTCCTAGAAGTTAATATTTCTTCAGATTTTATTTCTTATTCTTTTTTGTCTTGGACTTTTCCGTTACATGTCCCGTACTGTTGCAAATGTAACATCTTTTTCTTGGTCTATGAAGGTTTATTTATGTCTTTCTATTTTCATTGGAGTTTATTTGGAAATCTTCTGCCAATTTTATTTGGAATCTTGAATCTAATTTTTACTCAATTTTTCTTATCTTACTCTCTCATTATTCAAATATCATTTCTAGTCCTGTTGTTTGTTCATAAAAGCGGCTTTAGTTCTTCGTTCTACCATATAATCTTCATCATCAACTTCATGATTTATTAGGTCTTTACATATTTCGAATATTTCTTCCTTCTATTAGTTCAAATCCTCCGATTGATTTTTTTTAGTTTTTGATAAGTGTATAATTAGTTGTTTCATCAAGAGTCCATTTGTTCTATTTCAATATTATATGAATCAAAGGTATCAAGGTTTAAATTGAATTATCTAAATTTGCCTTCTTTATTTATTTTTTATTCCTTTATAACTATTTTAATGATTCTGTTGAATTGTCTCTTTTTTATTTTCAATTGAGATATTAAGAGTTGTGTTAAAACTTTTTTGTTCTGAATTTTTTTAAAGAACTTATTTACTTGTTAATTGTTGGCCTGAAGAAGATCGGACTTTTTAAAGTTAAGACATGGTAGGAGAAAGTACTTCTGGTTTTTCTTCTGTTCTGAGAAAGATATTAAAAACCTTTCTTGGAGCTACCTTTTTATTTTATAATCCAGATTCTTAAATTAAAATTTCCTTTTTATCCACTAACTTCAATATGAAAGCAGTTTTCCTATGTTCTTTATGCTAGATAATAATTCCATTATAAAACGATATCTTCAACTGTACATCTTCAATAGTCTCTAGTAAATGTTAGATTTGACTCCTTGACTTTCAATGTATTCTTATATAGTTTCAAGTTCATTGTAACATCTTGTGACTATTATTTAGAAACTATTTTTTCTTAAGGAATTAGATAAGAAAAAATACCTCAGAAATTGTCAATTAGCAATATAACCCTTTATATGAAGATTATCCACTATAGCTTATGATATTAAACTTCTACTTTACTTGTTTTAGAAATGTTAAACTTAATAATTTTTACAAGCTTAAGCTAGCTTTACATTTTAGAAAATTTAAACTGTGGAAAATAACAATTTTGGTAATTATTCTTTGAATTGAGAGTTCCATTAAATAATCTGCAAAGCTATTTACTAAAAAGGTTTTTGAGTAGATAGTAAATTAATATTCCTTTTAGTTTTCTTCCTAATATCTTATTACATTTTGATAGTATAAAATTGAAAGAATAGTGCTTTTCTGATTACTTGTAGAACTCCAATACTATTTTGATTTATCTCATTAGAATGCCATCAATAATAGATAAGCATTAATATTACCTTAGAATGATTCTCAAGCAAGAATTAAGTTCTAGGGTAATTTTATTCTTCTCAAAGGAGTGAAAAGTATCTTCCTTGATTTTTCTACAAAAATTAGGATAGCTGCTAATTGCTTCCCTTCATTATGGTGTAGATGAATAATATTTTAATTAGTTCAAAATTTTAAGTTTTTGAATGTTTACTAACATGTTATTGATAAAGCTTGTAATTAAATACAATTCTTGAACAGCAAATTTGATAAGTTCCGCTTTAATTTCATCACTTTCAGAGGCTTTATTATTCGCCAACTGAACTATTATTTTATAACTTCCAAATCTGAAAAACGAGACAAATTTAAAAAATGATTTTGCTTTTTTTCTCTAGAGATTTACCTTTACAAGTTTCATTAATTTTTCTATTTGAAATGTAAGTTTAATCTTAACTTAAGTTTGTATGCTCAACTAAATTTGATTCTCTCTATTTCAATGAAAGTATTTTTGTTAGTTAGAGTTTAAATTTATTTAATTGCAAATTCTTGCTTTTATTACTATTAAGGAAGTCAAAAATCTTTAATATATGGGATTTACATAAACACAGCAAAATCAGATGAAAATGCTCATATACGAAATCTGAGATTATCGCGATTAAATTTCTTAATCATTTCCTTAGTTAGTTATTTTGATGAAGAAGTAGCACACAAAAAATTCCAGCAAGGAGAATCAAAGATAGATTTAAATGCATAAAGAGAAAATCTAAATTCCATATTTTAAAAAGCAAAATAGAGAGATATTATTACTCTTCATTGCTTTTAAAGCTTTAAAGAGAAGTAAAATGTAATTAAAAATTTGATTTGTAGGGATAAAAATTAAAAGTTAGTTTTTCACTCAAATTGGAATTTGTCCTGAATTTTATTCTTCCTTTAAAAATTCTATTTTATAAACTCTTATAACTCTTGCTAAGTGGGTTCTTTTTCTTTTTCTCCATAAACTTTAGTCCATTCTCCACTTTGCAAGTTATAGACGTGAATATCTTTGTTGTCGTAGATATAAATTTCTTGTCCTGATATTTAAGGACTTTAGCGACAAGGTTATCCTGGATAAGGATTTTAAGAAATTGGAATAAATGAAGGCTTTATTTTATCCCAGGCTAACTGATAAACATTTTCAAGCAAATCACCGAAAATGTAAATATTTTAGGTTTAAAGATCTTTTGCCATGATCATTGAAGAACAGTTAGGAAGTCCCTTTTTAGCTACTCCTCATATATCATTGTCAACTTCATACCATTAACCTAAATTGACATCTATATTCTGATGCCAAATGCCTCCAAAAGTGATTATCTTTTAATCATGAAATACACATCCAAAATTTTTTCCTTTCAAAACTATATCTGCTATCTTAGTAAACTTTTAGGTAGCTAAATCAAAATATTCACACGATGCCTCGTCTTAAGTTTCATCAATGTTTCCCGACAATATGTAAATATATTTTGTTTCTTGGCTAACTATCCTTTATATAAGACCTGGGCAACTTCTAGGCGCTAACATTTCAGCTGTTGATTATACTTAATAAGTATCTCTACGAACTACTTAGAAGTTTTTTGCATTTGGTCCGTTTAATTTTCCTCCAGCTATGTAAACTAATTCAGGTGTGTAGTAAACTGAGCTTTCTTCATCCATTTTAATATCATTTTGTTTCAACTAAGTCTCTTAATACTAAACTCCACTTTTAACTAATATAGTTTTAGAATCTTTTAGGAATCATACATTTTGAATCTAATTTGTTCCCTAATTTACTTATTACTAAAGTTGATATACAGCCTAGCTTTAAGTACCCGTTTAATAGTTCGTATTATATTAAGTCTGCTATGTTGAAAAAGAACTAGAATGTGTTGGTTATTGACTGTAAATCATAGGTTATTAGGGTTGAGGATTAAATGATTCTTTAAGCTAATCAATTATTTACCTAAACTCTTAGATATTTGGTCTCTATCTTGGATCATAACTAAATGAGCGTTATAATAGATCAGTTAATTACGGAATCGATTTTATTTCGTCCAGAAATACTGGAATTTGTCTCTAAATGTAGACATATTCCTTTATTTCCGCCAAGTTTTCTTTAAAGTTTGGATAAGGAAGAGTTTCATTGAATATTTCTACTGTCAAGCATGCAAGTGCCCAAATATCGTTTTCTTGACTTATTCTGTGATCATATATTTCAGGAGCCATTCATTAATAGGTACCTCTAGCTTTTTATGTACTTTATATATTTATTTCACCCGTAAGACCTAAATCAGCTATTTTAGGAGTGTCATTTTCGTCTAATAAGATATTAAGAGATTTGATATCTCTATGAATAAGTCCAACAGCATGGATAGCATGAATTCCTTCTGCAATTTGAGACAATAATTTTAATTTCTATAATATTCTATAGGATGATCCCTTTGGAGCGCGACTAAAAAGTTGATTAGATCTTATTACATCAAATAAATTTCCTTTTTACTAATAGTTTGTATAGTGGCAAAAGCAGTAATCTCCTTCTTCAGATGTGTCAATTACTACTCCTATAAGTCTCAAAACTCTTTGATGATTCACCGATAAAAGAGCCTTACATTCATAATAGAAATTTTCAATTAGCTACTACTAAGTTTCTCCTCTTTTTTGAGTCATTATTTTCAACGCATAATTAAGACCATCAATATTTATCACATAAACTGATCCTCCTGCACCTTATCCCAGTTTCTATAATTTATTTATAGCCTATTTGTTAGGAAATAAAGTTTCGTACTTTACTAGTCTGATCTAGGCTTTCACATCATAGCTAGCTCCATTCTTATACAATAGTTCCTCAATATCTTTCACAGTTATCACTTACTTTGCCATATTAAGAAATTATATTGTAATAATTTAAACCTAATGAAATTAAACTAAAGTACATAATTTATTTTATAACTTTCCTTACTATAAGCTATGTTCTAGTTATACAGCTTTATGGTTTAAATCTAGCTAATAATATTAAAACATTCATTTAGCTTTATTTTCTTTTCTATCTTTAATGAGTAAAGCTTTCCATTAGGATTCTATTTTACATTAGTTAGTTAACTTCTCTTTCCTTTTACTAGATAGATTTGTTTTATTCTGAAGGAAAAATAAGCTTTTTCTTATAAACTACATAAAACGCTAATATAGCTTATTATACACAAGACTGACTCTCTTTCTTAAGTTGGTTAATAGGTCTAAAAGATAGAAGTTAGATTGGTATTTTATCAAGAAGCAACTGAGTAGAAAAGAGAGTATAATAGAGTCATCTTAGTGTAACTTTAATCCTTTTAAGAAAGATTTACTACTACTACCTATATAAAAACCATAAATAGGTAAACATTTAAGTTATTAAGACTGTAATTAGATAAACCATTTTAAAAAGAAAGGCAAGTAAGTTAGTAATTCCTACATTAGTTTCTATCAAATTAAAGATTTAGCTATCAAGCTATCAAGTTACTAAAGAAGCTCAATATTTATAAGCAGTTTATCTGAAGATTACTATAATGACTGTGATGAGACAAGTATAAAGATATTAATTAATTAAGTTTGTGCTGGAACAGTCTATGATAAATGTCATTTTATTGATAGTTTCAAAGAGAAAAGAAAACTTACTAAATAGAGTTAGGATTGTTGCTAATTATCCAATATATATGAGTCTTTTTAAAGGATTTTAACTTTTATCTATAAGTACAATTATTAGTATTCTCTAACTACTTAGTTAATAAGCTATGAAGTACTTAAAAACTAGGAAGATTAAATACCTTAATATCTTAATGTCTTTTATAATTTTAGATAAATATTCTTCTTTTAACCTTTTTAATTACTATATTAGTTTGAAGCTAGATGTAGATAAAAGCTAATTAGAGATCATAGGCTGAACTTGGATAATCAGCTGATATTAGAAAATTGAAAGAGTTAATTTTATGCTTTCATTTCTTTTAAACAGACTAACCAACTAAAAAGGGAAGCAAACGGTAAGTATAGATGACTATAAATAATTTCTAGTATGTAGATTCTAAAATATCTCAGAAAGGTTTTAAACACTAAAGCGTTATACTGTAATTTAAAGAAAGTAATCAATAAATTTTTATACTATAAATAGTTTCTAATGTCTCTAACTACTTCTAGCTTAATTACTAAACAATCTAGTGTTAACATCAAATGTCTCCTTCTATTTATTTCAGCTTTTAGATTTAGCTTTAATTAAGACTTTCTTTATCATATAGTCATTATCATCAATCTAGACTAGAGTCAGATTAAAATTAGAGGAAACACCCCAAAGCTTAATTTTATATCTTAGCCATATAAATTCTAACACCTTTAAATCCTCCTTCTATCATATAGCTTTCTCTTTAACTTAAATATCATAGATATCTTTCTCTAAAGCAGGGCATATAAACTCTTAGCTCTACTAAAAGGTAAATAGACTAATAGTAACTTAATAAGCTAATAGTACAATGCTACTATAATCTTTGAATATCTAAGTAATAGAAAATACCAAAATTATATAAGGAACTTTAGTAATTTGTTAGAAATGCTGTTATATCTTAATAAATTAGCAACACTCTAGTTTATTACTTTTCTATTACACTAGCATTTTAACTTTATATAAACTACTTTTCTTATGGAATTTATTATGATTAGATGCTATTAGAAATCATAAGGATTTTATATATTTAAGGCTAAAATTAGTCAATATTTATTAAATGGGTTGCGTAAAATCCAGGTAAAAAAAGGATTAAATTAGCACAATTAAAGATTAATTTACCGAGATAGAGTAGATTTCTGTCTTAGAATAGGAAGAAACTGTGCAAATAGTCTAAGAAGAGTAGGAAGAGGAGATTGATTAGCCTTCAAATATTTTTATAGGCTTTATATTCGAATCTCATTTCGATATTGCTCAAAATTTTAAGCTGAATAAATGATTCTTAAAAGAGAAGCAATGTGATAACTTATTTGCTGCATTGAAAGATTATTCCCATTTAAGGATAGTTGGAGTTTATGGTTCTTAGACTGAGAGTCTCTAATTCATTTCCAATCTATTAGAACTTACTGAACTACCTTAAATAAAATCTAAGACCCCGAGAGAGGGAATAGTTGCCTTTCATAAGCAAAATAGTCCCGTTCTTTGCTTATTTTTCACGACTCAAAATGATGAAGTATATGAAAAGAAACCTTATGCGGAAAGCTCGAAAGAGACTGTTTACATACGTCTTTTGATAGACTTATGTTCCGTTATAGTCTGCTGTCCATCTCAAAGCGTTTTAGATAAATGGTATTGAACAGAAGATCCCTAAAGTAAACATCCTTTCCTACCAAAAATACATCCTAATGTTGAAATTTCACTTGAAAAGAATAAAGTTACCAACTAAAATATTGAGTAGATCCACATTAAAGGGAAATTTGCAAAGGGATAAATTATACTTTCAAACGACAATCATCCATATATATTTGTACACGAAAGTAAGCAAAAAGATCTTTCAAGCTTCTAGTCAAAATTGCAAAATGCGTTATAACTTTGAATCGACAAAATTAAAGAAGCTTTAGAGTAAGCTAACGAGTAAAGGAATTTTTTAGAAACCAGCCAATATATCTGCCTTTGTAATTTAATAAGATCAGTATTCCTTAAAAACCACAAAGATTTACTTAATAAACTAGAGAAGAAGTATAAGAAAGTAGAATCTGCTTTGCACAATAGAAATGAAAATGGGGTTTAAGTCATTTTACAAAAGCTACTAGTATAGCTGAAAGAAGTTATGGATAAGAAAATTAAGAATTAGACTCTTTTTACATGCTCCTTTAGGACTTATGACATTCAAATAAACGATTAAATAATTATGATCAACAAGTCCTTAGCGAAAAACGTTACTACATCAGCTTGAAATCCTGAATCTTCGTAAATTTACGTGCTTGAGAAAGACTGTGCCTTCTTTTTCTACAGCTGCTAATAGAATTTTCAAGCTACAAAATTTAATCCAGAAAGCAGTTTTAAGTATGATGTTGAAAAATTGCCAGAAGTAAAAGAGAACATTCTGATAGCATCTGGATCAAATGTCCAGATGTTTGTAGCCTTTTGCAATAGGGAAAGAAAAGCTTTTTATGGTGCAGTAAAAGAAAATAAGAAGATTTACGAAGGAATACCTTTGTAGATATATGGAGCAGAGGTAACAGAAGTGATTTCAAGCTGTATTTTATAAACTCTCAGACGAATTGTGCTAATAAACTAGTAGGGAAATGTCTTTCAACTCGAACTTTCAAGTTTACAAAAAAAACTCAGCCAAGTTTTGACTGAAGAAAAAAAAGGAAATTAAGGTTCAAAGTTAAGGTAAGAAAATTAGATAAGATAGACACCTTTCTTACCGAAATATGGATAAAGGTTTTATGATGTGAAAGCATCAAAAGATGAAAATTCATACTGTATTCTATCAGATCAAGCAATTGAGATCTACGATATTAACTACAATCTATTTGGTTACATTCCTAACCAAAATCCTAGCATAAAATTTAAGCTACTACCATATAATTCTTATAATGTTATACTAATTTAAAACCAAAATAATATTACAGCTTTTAGATATTAGAGAGATTAAGAATTGACAAAGTATAAAGAGAAAGAAATGGATAGTTAGAAAGTATAAGGAAATCCTATCATAGACATATTACATTATGCTCTGATTAAATTCGGAGGAATTAGTCATTTCTAGTAAAAAACTCCTGATTTATACATATGCCTTTAAAAGACTGAAAAGCAAATAGAGGATTACGTAAGAAGTATTAATACTCTAGAAAAAATAATTAGCTTTAAAAAAGTTATAACTCCAGAAGTTTTAGCAAGGTTTAGAGATAATCTAGATGATTATGAATAAACAACTTAAATGTTTAGAGATATTCTCTATACAAGAGTGCCTATTCATTTAGCTTCTATACAAGAAAGAAACTTAGTACCGCTAAAAGATGGTCTCAATGATTTCGAAAATTTCATAGGAAAAGTTGAAACTGCATAAGCAGACTTTGTGACTTTATTTATTTCTCATATTAGATTATGCTTTTTGGAGTAGATAATAAAATAGTCTAATCAAATCAAAGTCATCTCTATAATGGGTCGCTAAAGCTCAGGAAAGAGTTATTTACTTAATAGGCTATTTGGAACGAGATTTGATGTAGCCTCACATCGCTGTACAGATGGTATATGACTAAGTGTATCCATAATATAAGGATAAGTGATAGTAGCATTAGACTGTGAAGGATTATTTTCAGTCTAGAGAACACAATAGGAAGAAATAAAGTTATGCCTGTTAATTTCAGCAATATCAGATGTAACTATACTTAACTAAGATCTGGCTTTTAATAGAAATCTTACATACTTAATTGAAAAGTTTAGTTAAGGCATTGATAAGTTGAAGGGAAAAAATCTATTTAAAGGATAGCTTGAAATAGCTATAAGGGATGTAGCTTCAAATTAAGGAGAGGGAGCTAATTTTGAAGTGAAAAGCTTCATTTAAAATTTGATTTAAAATAGCAAAACTGATTTCTTAATCAACCTTTTCCGTGGATCTTTCAAGTGTTTTTCTTATCATAATTTCGAGAATGAAGAGGTCTTTGCTTTGGAAATAGAAGAAAGAAGAAAATTCTACCTTAACGAGGTCTAATGCAGATGAAACACAGGCGAAGAATTCCTTAACGTGCTAAAAATAGTGATGGCTTAGATTTATACCGATGATGGGTAGGAAACAGACGCAAGGGTTTTCTAACTAAAGATGACAAAAATTGTTTAGGATATTTAAAAAGGAATTAAAAATCCATATCTTTTTGCTGAGTTACTTTCCCCTTAAAATCCAGAAATCTCTATTTCCTTCTCTATTAATAAAGACTAGATGCATTAGATAAAACTTCATCTATTTGAAATTAATTTAAATGCTTTCAACCTTTATAAAGAATTTGATCAGTTCATAATGACAAGTATTGATCAAAGCTAAACCATAAAGAAAGAAAATTGAAGACAATGATATGAAGCTTTGCATATATTCATGAGGGATTACTTTAAGGAACTACAATTTTATGTGTTTTAATACTTTGAAAATAGTTTGGGACTTATTAGTCGAGAGTGTAATAAAGAGTTTGATATAGCTAGAAATGCTCTATAAAAGGAATTTTAAGATTAAATGCCTATAATATTTTCATTTTGTAGAAAAAAGTGTAGCGAGTGTGATTTGATCTGTCTCAAGAGTCCAAATCATGGTGATCAATGTGATTGTTTAACTGACCACAAGTGCAGCTTTGAATGCTCAATTTGCAAATATCCATAATTATGCTCATAAAAATCAGGTCACTGGGGAAATCATGTATGCATGGATTACTATCATAAATGTGATTAAAATTGTAGCTATAAATATTGCTAAGAAAAATGCTCCTTATAATCTTTTCATAATTGATATCACAAGTGCGATGTTTGAAATCATCCTTGCTAAGAGAACTGTTCGATGTTTGAGTATTGTGGTAAAGCTTGCTAAACTGATTAAAAAACATGGCATGATATACATAATTGTTAGTTAAATAACTGTCTTGGCGTTTGTGATATGGAAGGATGTTAGTCACTATGTGTCAACTAAAATCATGTTCATATCTTATAAAATCCTTCAGAGAAGCATTAATGTGCCAAAGAGCATAGCTGTAAATAGAAATGTACTTAAGATGGAATATGTAGTATTGAAACAGTAAATGAAAGAAGAATTTGAGAAAACTCCTTAAACTCCTTTTAATATGATTTTATTTCACAGACTACCACTCCACAACTTTGTTCTTCTATAATACCAATGAATTAGCAAACTCACACTAAAAGTCATCAATGTGGGAAAAGATAGCATGGTTGTAATGAAAAATGTATAGATTGCGGAGTATATTGTGAGTTGCCTTTAAATCATACGGACTATCATACTTCTACTCATAAAAATAAAGAAATGTGCGAATATCTATCGAAAAAGGATAGAATTGAGTTTGGAATTGTTGAAGATAACAATGATACAGTAAGAAGATTTTTACCTGGAGAATCTTCTGCAACAGAGCAATGCGATCAAGCTTGTGCTAGAAAAGGAAGAGGACATACACATCCAATAATATGCAAAGGAGAGTAAAATTGTCTATAAGTTAGAAATCCAGGCAATGCAATTCATTCAAATGATAAAATTAAGCCATATATCAATGAAAAATTTGATTTGGTAGAATGCTCAACTTACTGATAGCTATTCAAATGAGAACCGCCTGTTTAAAAAAATTATCCCAGAGTTCAATAACTCTTCAATAAATGTCCTTATTTTTGTGATTCTTCTGAACATAATGATATAATATACTGTGAAGGTGATCTATTTCACTAAAACATGGAATCGAAGCTACATAAAGATCATGTGTTTCATGGATGTAATCACATATAAAAAGATTGTGATGTAGTATTTATAATAGACTGTACATAGTCTATGAACTAATGATTACCCAAAGTAATAACATCAATTTAAAAGATCGTAAATCGCTATATAAAAGCATCTCCTAATACTAAATTTGGAGTAGTATGCTACAAAAATCATGAACCTGACAATGGAAATTTTCCAAAAGATCTTCCTATTTATAAATATCCTTCTAGTGGTAATTTCATAGAATCTAATAAAAAATAAATTAATAAATTCTTGAAACCACTGAAGCCAAAAGGAGAAGGCAACTTAGGATGTGCTATGATAGATGGCTTGAATTAAGCGAATACATTTATATGGAGAAAAAACCTTCGGAGAATAGTTTTTATATTTAGCAATGGTACACCTCATGGTAAGGAGTTTAACGAAAGTACTAAATACCCAAATGGATGTCCTTGTGGTTTATAATGAAGAGAAGTGCTAAATAAAACGAAAAGCAACTAAATAGAAATGAGATATGTAACGTTTGACAATTCTCTTAGCAAGACAACTTTACTATTTTCAAAGTAATATGGAACAGGATTCGAGATGATATCATTTGAAGCATTTAATCAAAAAAATTTCGAATTTCAATCTCTAAATGTAAAATGTGCTGAGCACTCTTTAGAGCTAAGAGTAAAATAACACTTCATTTAATTTTATACTTAACTATGTAATATTTATAAACCTATATATCAACATATCACACATCTTAAATAATAGCATTTTAATATAAAAGAGAAGCTTTCACAGAAATAAAAATAATATGGCTTTAAAATCTTCAAAATACGCAAAAACTTTAGTAGTTCATACAAACTAACTCTCTAATATACGTTGCTATATGATTTTAGCTAGATTAATATACTGAAAATTGGAATATACTTAAGTAATAAAAAATGTTCTTTATTTATACTTCAATTATTAGAAGTATTATAATAGCGACTGCTACAAAGTAAATAATTTGCAGATTTTTAAGTTGATAAGCTTTATATAGCTTAGTAGCTTACACACTTAAAAGGTTGAGTTAAGTAACTTATTTATCTAAGTCTAAAAATCAATCAAAGAGAACTATTAAGAATTATTCTTTGGTTTTTTCTATAACGCGAGAGGGAAAGAAAAGGAGAAATTAGTTAAATCTATTTTACACCTAAATATCAAGTTAAATCTATAAATCAAGGTCAAACAAGCAGGTTATTTAAATGGGGATTATATAGAAAGTTTCTTAATCCTAAATTCTAAGCTTAGTATACTATTTCCATTTCTAGAAGAGTATTTAAATCTATAGAGTAGAGATTAAATAAAGTCTCATTAAGATATTGCATATAAGCTAAGAAATTGTGAAAGTAAATATTCAAAGAGTTATAAAAAGATGCTTATTATTGATATTCAATTAGATTATAATATCATAGACTTGCTATAAATGTAGAAGAATGTAAGCAAGAAATTCAAGAAAAATTCAAATTTTATAATGCTATTAGTAGCATAGAATTGTGATTGCAACTTTGGTATGTCGATAAGAAAACACCAATACTCATATAGCTACTAGAATTAAAGCCTTTATAGTTAGTCAGGTAAATTAAAAAAATACAGTAAAGCGATTAAGATTCAGGAACTAAAGGAATCCTTAATGAGTTAATTAAATCTTCTAGGCTTTATTCAAGAATAAGAATGTCATTAACTTTCCTAAGCTTAGCATTCTCATAATTGTACATTCATTCCAATATGATAATTCATGCTTTAAATCTTCAGTGAATTATTTCAGTATATATTAAAAAATGATATTCAACTAAAAAGGCACATAATTATAAAGTGAAAAAAAGAAGTTTTATAATACAAATATCTACCATAAATCTAAAAATTAACTATAATGATACAAAAACTTAAGTAATAGTTATTAGCTAGTACTAAGAAGATATTATCTTAATTAAAAAGGCATCTAATAATTTTAGACTAATTAATCTATTTAACTCTTATTTCTTTGAGAGGTAAAAGAAGGCTTTTAATTGAAATCTAAGAGGATATTAAATATATATCAACTTAGGTGAATCTACATTCATATGTAGAGTTTTATCTCCTATAATCTTCTTTTAAAGTAGATTTTAAGTTTAAACTTTATTTACTTCTTACTTGGAGTGATTAGATTTATTAAGTATTCTTGATTAAAAAAGAGTATCTTCCTCTATTGTTTCAAATTTTACGCTTTTAGCGTTTATTGTAGTGAAAGAAATGCTTGTGAGGTGATTTAACCTTATGATTATTTAACTTTTAGTGCTATAAAAATTAATATTATCAACATAAATCTATTATTTTCACACTCTCATCATAATATACTGCTATAACTAAACACTTTACGCTTCGCTACCTTTTTCAACTACATTCCGTACTTCATTACTCTAGTTTACATTTCCTCCATTCACTACTAGTTGCTAGTTATGAACTGGTTTAAAGTGCTACAGTCGTACAACTTATCAGATATTTCATCTTAATTCTTACTAAAACTGTTAATGTAATTTCCACTTTCAATATCATTCTCTATCATTACCTTTTCATACTCATCTCTACCAATCCACTGAAAGCTTCTTACTATAATTGCTTAGAACAAGCTTCCTACTAGCTTTAAGTTCTGTTTCTGCTACTTGTCAAGTTTTCGTTTATCCACTTTGTATTTGTTAGGCTTCAGAATTAGCTTTTCTATTAATATTTTAGTCAAGAGGAAAAAGCAGATTAAAAGCGAGTTCACTTCTTTTAAGTTAACCACGTATTTGTTTTGAATTCTATTTCTTTCATAAGGTGTTAAGAAATCTTCAGGGAAATGAGTCTTGGAGTTATTTAAATAGTAGACAATAAAGAAAGCCAAATTATCGGGCTAGCTATGCCTATTTTCGTATAGGCTTATATATAGCTTATTTACTAAGTATTTTAAGGTTTAACTTTTATCATTCAGAACTTAGTTTAAAGTTGGCTTTTTAATGCTACCCATTATATAAGAAGAGACTGTACTTTGGAAGTTTAAATTTTGCTCGTTTATTATTTCTTAAATGGCATCAGCACAGGTTTGTTTCAATCATCTTAAAGCTACAAGCTGGCTTAAACGCTTCAGGTAAATGAAGTTTAGGTTTAAATTCTTATACATGAATAAAGTTTCGATGGATAGTGAATTTTATTTATATAAAGGCTGCTAATCGGCTTCAACCTCACTGCTGTCTTATAATTGTGAAAGTAAAATTTCTTCTTCGGCAATTTTTACTGTTTTTTTCATCTTAACAGTTTTCTTTCTAGTCTTTTACTATAGCAAAGCATTATCTCGTACTAGACCTGAATTTTGATTCTGGAACCATTTTCTAATATTTGCTGCTTCATACTTGCTGTAACTTAAATTTATGCTTTCCTTAAACTTTTCCTTACTAAAGTTACTTTGATTGAAGCTTTTTTTCAAAGGAGTATGAAAATAATCTTCATTTACAGATGCATTAAGACTTTACTCCTTTAAGGGAATCTTAGCTTACCGCTTAAACTCTTTCTTGGAAATTGCTCTTTTTAAGGATTTTAATTTCTTAGATTTACTTGATTCATTACTAGTTACAAAGATCTTCTCATCTCTTGCATTTTGTTTTTCAAGCTTTTAATCGTAACTTTATTATTTACTTCCTTGTAAAAGAAATGACTCCTCTTTTGAATCCTTAATCGAGGGTTTTCTGCTTATCGATTTATCCAAATAGAAACATTTTTTCCTATTTTTCTGACTCACTCCTAGCTCTTTCTTAGGTGAATCACTCTCGTGTTTTTTAATAATGATTGGAGAGTTTTAGCCTGGATATTATGACGAGCATATAGGAGAGAGGCCATTATTCCTAGAGGATTAGATCTAGTTAATCCAGCTAGAGAAATCTTATTAAATACCCTATTCATTCTAAATTAGCTTTCTCAGCTTCTTTGTTTTAATTGATAAAACAGGTTTTTACTCAGTAAAAGACTTCTAAGTATCACTAATTTATTTGTTGACTTATTTGAAAAGCATAGAGTTGTAAGGCTGCTTTTACTTTATAATTTTTTGAACTTTTAAAGTGTTTTAAGTTTTTCTTGCTAGTTCAGATTTATTTTTATACAGCTTAAATCTTAAAAACTATGGAGAATCCTAGGTTAAATTTAGTGACTCGTTTTTCTGCGAAGGAAAGCAAAAAGAGAAATTTAATGCTTATTGGGCACTCTTTCCGAAACCAGGCGGGCCTATAATCTAGTTCTTTGAACTCTTCTTTTGAACTACCTATTTGGTAGTGAAAGGTATCAAACTGAGTAATGGAGATTCTGTATATACTGGAAAACTTGCATTTAAGTCCTCTAATTGGTACTTTAGTTTTTATTTCTGAGTAAGTACTCTTTAATCACTTCTGATCTCACTAATCTATGCATTTTCTAGCTTCTTAACTGACAGAGATATATTCAATCTTTTAATTTGCACTCCAGATCGCATTTTTTATAATTACTGATTTTAGTACTTAAAATTTATTTCCTTTAGACATTTAATGTTTCATCTAAAAACGGCTAAATTATTTAAAATGCACGTCTAAAGGCAGATTTTGTCATCTCTTTGAAAATTCACCCAGCTATATAAGAACTCTTAGTATATGTTAAAGCATTTAGTCACTGAGAATTAATTAACTAATTGCTTGAGAAAGCTTAAGTGGAAGCTAAATTATCTTATTCTTTAGATGCAATACCCATTTTTAGATCGCTCAGTTATGAGAATAAAACTTGGTCTTTAAGTGAATTAATACTTAATTAAGTACCATGAAGAAGCTTGTTAATCATACTCAGATTTATACAGGCAGATGACTCAAATTTAGGGATTTTAATTAAGTATTTTTTAATGCTAAAAAGAGTTCTTTAAGCATAGCGGTATAAAAGAGAATGCGCCTTCAATAATGTACAGCAACTTAAAAATAAAATGCAAGAAAATATGAAAGCAGCAAGTTTAGATAAGCAGGATAAAATGCTTTAGCTATATTTTAAGCAGTAATGCCATCATCTCTATATAAAGCAATCAAAATAGAAAATCTAAATAAGTTTAAAGTAAAACTCTAAGGAATTTCCCCTAGATTTTGAATATAATTTAAAGTGCAAATATTTGATTTGCTAGTGTATGCTTATAAATAAGTATTAAAGCTAAAATACGCTTGTATATTAAATTCTTTATATGCCATTATTTTTAAATATAGCTAACAGTATTTCAACAGGCTGTCAAAAGAAACTTTTATCTTCTCTGATTTGAAGAATTTTGATGACTTATAATGCTTCTTTGTTCGTAGAATTATTCATAGGTTCATAGTTAGTCTTCATTTAATTGCTAGTCAGTTTTATCTCTGCAATATCAATAAACTGGTGAAGCTAGTTTTGAGCTGCAGATATACAAAAATCAGAAGTTTATTCACGAAAGTATACGAATGAATAAGAGTATTTTATAGCTAAAGCCATATTATCAGAGTGTGCTGATTCAAGTACTTCGAGTTCCTGATCTAAAAATATGAATCTAGAAGAGTACTACAGTAATTATCGTAGTAAGTGCTAGAAGTAAAAGGGTATAAATCTAATTAAGATATAGAATCTAGACTAAACTTATAGATCCATAATACTCTATAGCAACTAAATGTGCGATACAAGATAAATACATATAAGTAAAGCACAAAGGCAACATATTTGAAGGTTAAAAGGCTTAAGGCTTATTAACGAGTGAAGCTAAAAGTTAATATATTTAAGGATAATTTTCCTGAATTAGCTTCTAGATTTATTTGGTTGAAATGGTATCATTATATTTACACAAGAGAGTCTTATATTATTCATCTTTTTAAATAGAAGATAAGAAAATAAGACTAAGAATATTACATTTAGAAGGATAATGATAAAGCTAAGAGACCTAAATTATTACATTAAGAGGATTAATTAAAGCTAGCATGCCAATATTTTCGGTCATATCTTATATATTTAAACTCTTGAGGAACTTAATAGGATTGTATAGATAACAGGGTGCTTAGGAAAGAAGCCTTCTCTAAAATATGATTATCAAATAAGATATGAGATAATGAAGAACAACTGACTTAATAATGGTATTTAGTTTAAATTAATTAATAGAATGCTAAAAATAACTAAATGCCTAGATATTTCTTTGAGGTATTTTAATAATAGTTAAACAGGAAAGAATCTTTAAAGAAATAAAGGGCAAAGAAAGAGCAAAATAGGCTAAAAACTCTTTATTAGTATAATGAATTAATGAGTTAGCTTAATAGTAAAATAGCTAAAGTTTGAAGTTTTAATACTTATCCATCTCGTATGCTACTTCTCTGAGCCACTCCCTAAAAAATGGGGCTAAACTGTTAACTCTTAAATAAATTTATTATTTGTTTGTATCCTTAATTTTAGTCTAAAGTTCCGAAACTAAGAAAGGCTTATTGAGAGAAGTAATCAATTAAGGAGAAAAAATCAATCAAGAGTCATTGCAACAAAATGAAAGAACTAATTGAAAATTCAGAGCTTTTGAAGTATATAAAAGTACTTCATATCTCTTATTATCTTCAATTACTAAGAAGTATAAGTTTAGAATACTTTTATAACCCTAAAAAGAATGATAATTTCAAACATTAAGCTCATAAATAACCCAAAATATATTAATAATTTAAAGGAATGCCTCTTAAGTTAAAAAGGTATACCAATGGTAATAGCAAACTTCTAAAACAAGATTTGTAGATTAATAGCTTTCTTAAGTCAAAATACTAGTAAAAGTATTAATCTCCATAAGTATGATTATTAGCCTTGGTATTAAAGGAAAGAGTAGACTTATAAAATTCTATGTGAGTAGGTCTAAATTAATGGTATATGCTAGATCTTCATTAAGTAATTTCAATATTATCTAAAATCATGATTGTGTTAGATCTTGTTCACATAGTTTGAATATATATAGTTATGATGAAGGTTATTATAATACCTTCTATGGAACTATAGTTCAGATGTAGTCTTCATATGAATTTAGTATATACATCTAAAAAATCTAACTATTTGGTATTTTTATACATAGACTAGCTTTAGTAACTACTGAAATTTAAAGAATTATAGTTAGCTTTTATAAAATGTAGCCCTAATCTTGCTCAGATGAATCTTCTGAAGATGAAAGTGAAAGCTTTTCAACTTAATTATATGGAAAAGCCAGGCAAAATGAATAAGAGTCTCTTAATCCTTCCTTTAATGCAAAAGACGCAGCTAAGACGATTACTTTTTCCCCTCTTAGCGATTTATAAAGTTTTAGCCCTGTAAATTCTATTACCTCGAATAATTCCATTTCACAGGTAATTTCAGGAAAGAAAGTTAACTGTGAAAGCAAAGAGGAGAAATAGTAATAAGAGTCTTAAAAATGCGGCTTAAAACCCTCATCTAGAGATGTAAAGAATAATATCGAGAGAAGAAAAGACAGTTAATCATCTTAGAACCAATAAGAAAGTTATATGCATGAGTCTCCTATTATTAAGAAATCAAAATCTCTAGTTCCTATTCTCGTTGCTTCACATACAGATTTTAATTAAGATTTTTCAGACTAAGATTTCCATAAAAACCAAAGAAATAGAGAAGAGTTAAGTTTAAATGGACAAGCTGTGGAAAATCAATAAAGAAAAGAACAATAAAAGAAACTAAAAATGATAAAACTAGCATTAGCCTTTCTAATGTTTTTAGTAGGATTCTTTTTGGCCTTTATATTTGATGTGCTCTTGAAATTGTTTTCATTATAACTAAAATAAATTTATTTGATTATTTTATCCTATTTATATAAGAAACTCCATATAAGTCTTCTCATTAAACTTTATATCTTAGTGCCCTTTTTATTTATAATTCTAACCTTTTTCTTAGAGGAATATTGCATGACTTATCTTACTTTTAGGAGAATATAAAAGTAAGGCTGGAAAAATAGGTTGATTTTTCCTAAAGTTGATATATAAGTTTCTAGGTGCCTTTGCACATTATTAAAATACCCTAGTTAAGCTTTTTGAATAGAACTTAAGTTCTAAGTTTAATTAAATGGATGGCTATTAAAAAAGCTTCTTAGAAGTATTAAAATTAAGTTATAAGCATCATGATACTCATTCTTTCAGACTATCTAACTCTTGAATGCCAAATTTAAGCTAAATAAAATAGTTTCTAGTAATATCGCTTATACTATTTAAGTAGGCCTGAGCTAACTTCTATCATCATCATTTCTATAGCTTTGAATATATAACAATATATCAGTATAGTCATTCTGAGCTATGGAAGTATATTAGAATTATCATAGTCAAGGCATTTTAAACTACATCTAATCCACTTAAGAAAGTTAATGAAAATAAGAAAATTGGAATGAAACTAGTTTATTATATATCTTATCTTCCATCTCCTTTTCAGGCAAAATGAGCTAAAAAAGTAACAACAGTAAAGGACATTTCTCTATATAATAGAATCTAGTATATCTATCTAAGAAGAACAGGTAGACATTTATCAATAAGCTTTATATACTTATGATCATTTTTATAGTCAATAGAAGGAGATATTATTAATATATGTATATTACTATGAAATTATACCTAAGAAAGGAATAGTTAGTCCATAGTATTAAAAGAGAAATAAATATTTTTATTCTGGCATTTTGACTAAAATATAAAGGTACTAGACTAATATCTCAAGAGTATGGGATATAGTGATTGTATATATCGGATTCTTAAAAAGTGATAAAATAAAGTTGATTCTTTTAAGGTTTTAGAAACTATTAAACTAGGGAATTGTAAAAGTCTGCAATCTTTAATTAAGGGAGGAGATTAAAAGTTAATGAAAGCTAGAAGGATAAATCTAAGAATAAGATAAATAACAATAGAGGGAAAAGAAAGGAGATGAGATTCTAGATTTTGAAGATTCTGGTTATGAAAGTAGAAAATATTTAAACTATTTCTTTCCAAAGATGAAATACTAAGAAAATGATATAAAGATTAAAGAAATGCTTATTAGTTTATTGTATAGAAAAATAAAGGCTTTTTTTGAATTATCCAATTACTTAGCTTAGTGGAAAATTTTCTATTTATAGAAGAAAGTTACAAAGCATACTCTTAATACCCACTTTCGTGAAATGCACATTTTATATCTTAAGGATTTAATATTACCATTTAAGGAAAAATTCATTAAAGCATCTTTTGGTTTATATCAAAGAATCAAACCACAAAATATATAAAAATGAAAGCTCATTAATGCTATTGATAGCAGATTATAATAGTTAAGATAGTAAAATACTAACTCAAATGCTTTGTGTAATAATAATGCTTTAGCATTAGTTTTGAAAGGCTTTTTCCTAAAATTATTGAAAAAGAAACTTTATTTTCGTCTGAGGAAACGAAGATCACCATACCTCAATGATGATTATCTATTTAAGTTAGTAAAATTATACTTTCGCTTGAAATTAATAAGCTAAGAAAGCCTAAATAAAGCAACATAAATTGGTGTTATATCGTTGTGATAATATAAAATAAAGAAGAGCCAATTTATTAGAGCTATTTATAAATTGACTATTGAGTTTAGTGAAATAATGATAATATAAATGATATGATTGCTATGGATATTAATGATGTATTTATTAGGTTTTTAATATATCATAATCCTAAAATGGGTATTAAATTGCTAGCGTAGTAAATACAAAATCTAAATAAGTAAATGCGTCTTCTACCAGTTAATTCTTTTAGGTTAAAAAATATAAAACAGAAATAAAAAATGGTTCCACCGAGACTCGAACTCGGATTGTTGGATTCAGAGTCCAAAGTGCTACCATTACACCATAGGACCTTGTTCTTATTTAAGTATTTCGAATGAAGTTTATAAACCAAAAAATTAGCTTAAATCCGTCAAAAAATGTATCGAATCCAAATTTCAAGAAAGCTTATCAAGAGAAGAATATGGTTTACTAACCTAAATCTCTAATAAAAAAGACAGACAAGTTAAGTTTTTTTCAAAATAGCATATTGACGAAAAATTTAAAAGATAAGCTCATCACAGAAGAGTGAATTCAATTATTATACATATAAGAATAAAAAGCTTTGAAATACCTAATTTCTTCATCTTAATAAAGAAAACAAAAGGCATTTTGAGATATATTTGATGAATGATCTACAAATGATAATAAATTACTCAAACTTAACTTTTATATTTATCAATTTCTATCTTTAAATCCTTTTATTCCTGCTCTAATTATCTCTTTATTACTTGAATGAATAGTTTATGGCTTAAAACTTATCACTGTAGCAATTATCTTACTATATTTAATTGATTTTTGGAATTTCAGCTAAATTTTTGCTAGCATTATTTAGGACTGTGCTTTAAATAGTAGAAGCTAAACTTTCATATCATAATACTTCGTTCATGGGATCAAAATCTAAGTTTCTTTTATATTGATTTAAATACAACGGTTATAAACATTATTGTGATTATACTCTTCCTGCTTTCTTATTTCTTGTTCTAAGCAAATCATTTCAAAACTTGCTTTGAAAAGGTTGATTCAAAGTCTATAAAATTAGCATTGACATAATCTAAAATTAGTCTCAAATTTTTGAGATAGCAATGGTTTGATTATATAACTTTCATTTCAAGTGATTTGATAATAATAACCAGGAGAAGATGCAAAGAGTGTTTTAGTGGTAAATAAAATAAGACAAACAAGCAAATCATTTAGTAGAAATACAGAAGATTGATATTCCAAGCAAGCTATTAAACATAAATCAACTATTAGATCAATACTTTGGAGAGTGAGTCTCAGCTTAATCATTCAAAATATGCAAGGAGATACTTAGAATGTTTATAAAATCTAATGCTTATATATTATAGCATAATATAACTATTGCTACTTTTTAAATAAAAGGTCTTCAAAGTATAATACTCTATTCTCATTTCTTAAGTGCTTTACTATAAAAGGATATAGTATAATAACTCACAATAAAAGGGTGGGTATTGTAATGATAGCATAGTTATGATTGCTATCAGCTATAAGTAAAAATAAGGTAGGTTATTAATAAAACTCAGCATTAAAAATAAAGAGATTAAAGTTAGATTACTAGCTAAATTAGTGCTTTTTGTTAATTAACGATCGTTGTCTCTGTTTATCCATTTATAGTAAAAGGTTAAGAAATAAGTAATATAGTTAATAGTCACAATGAGGATGTGAGTAAACTACTAATTTATAATGAATAGTTATAAGAACTTAGACCTATAAAAAAAGCACCTTAAATTTGGTATTTTATAAAGTGAATAAAATGTAACTTACGCAGGACAATACATTCTAAACCTGCTATATTTAAAAAGACAAGAATAAAATCCAATTATTTAATAGCAGAAGATTTATGTACAATAGATTGTAAGATATTAGTTTCGTTTCTTTTGCTTTGTTTTCATTGAGGAAAGTATTGAGGAGGAAGGAAATGGTTGATTAAATTAACTATATAAGTAGTGATATCATAAATTTAATTTCTATGGCCTAAATTAATTTAAAAGCACTCTAAATATTTTTACAATCTATTAATTCGATATAGCTAAAGTCATGGGAGAATAATAAGCTTTTCAAGCAATTGTAGTTAGAATCTTCTGATAAGCAGATTATCTAAATTAAAGTAGAGAAACAAAAAATAAGAATCAGCTGAATAAGCAAAATAAAGAGATTTTCTAACTTAATTTTAGGATTTCGTTATACAAAGTATAGAGTATGCTTAGCTAAGAATAAGAATAAAAGAGATCTAAAACACCAATTTTTTGAAAAATGCTTTTCTTTTCTAATAAATTAGTTTAAGTTTATTCATCTACTTCTTTAAATTATAAGGCTTTAGTACTTTAGAAAGTTGATTTAAGGAAGCTAAGCATTATATAGAAATAGCTAAGATTCTATTAATTTTTTCGCTCCTTTCTTTTATTTTCTAATAAGCAAGGTTAATTCATAGCTACTCACTTAAATAGAACAAGTTAAAGCTTATTTTTAGCAGACACTTAGTTACTAAATATAAAGTCTTATTTTTTATTTTAACTAAAATACTTTTTATTTTGATAATCAAAGTCTAAGATAATTTTATCCAGCTATAATGAAATTGATAGAGTTAAAGAAAAGAAAGAATCTAAATTAAGAAAGTTAGTAAGAACTACTAAGAAATAGATTACTGATTCTTAGGTTAAAACTTAAACTTAAGACTATTAATTTTGAATCATAGAGGATAAAAGTTCCTAATAGATGGATACAAATATTTAGATTGATAACTCTTATTAGAGTATAAAAATAGTAGATCTACAGCAAAAATCTACTAAAACAAACTTAATTTTGAAAAACTGAAAAATTAATTTAGACTTTGAAAGCGAGAATTGGGTGAAAAACAATTAGCATTCGATAAATAGGTAATACTCAAAAGGAGAATAACCTATTAAAACTCGAAAAATACTTAAATTCCCCAATTCGAAAAGAAAAAAGAACCAAAATCATAATTAAAACTCTCTAATTTAACATTTATAAGTTCAAACATAAGAAGAATCAGGAAAAAAGTAGCAGCTTTTGAAATATTCATATTTCTATCCAAAAATGTTTATATGGTCTTATAGAGAAATTTCAAATTTATTTGATAAATAATATTTAAGACAGCAGAACGATAATAAAAGCTTTATAATAATTTAGTTAAAATATTCTTGTAATATAATCATAACTAGAGTATTCTAAATAAACTTTAGCAATATTAACTTAATTTTGTTGATTACTCTCTTTTGTTCAGATATGAAATAGATTATACCTTTTAATGTAAATTAAAATAAGTAAAACTTTATTTTTCAACATCAGAGTTATAAATTTTTACTGAATCTATGTCTTACTCTTTCCGAATTTTTACCTAAAATATCCTCTTCAATATCCTCTTCAATATCTTCCAGTATCAAATTTAATCTATTTATTCCTTTTTCGTTTGGACTTCGAACAATATTCGGTTATTTTACTTCTTCTTAGCTTTACATCTAAAGATTTAAACCAGATGTTTAATCGAAGAACTTGAATTAAATAGTTTCCTGCCTTTGTTTTTAGATACTAAGCAAGTTATTATTATTTCCTTTAGTTTAAGGCTGAATTTCTTCACTTGTTATATCTAGTTTTGTTATTTAAGAGTTTTATTGTATGGTTTCTGCTTGTACTTTCTTAAGATTCTTTTACATTTAGAAAATTTTTACCAAATCAGCGATAATTAAATAGATCTAAAACAGCAAGCTAAGTAGTGTAAACCCACAGCACATAAGAGAGATAATAATTCCAAATTAGCTTCATTTT
This sequence comes from Loxodes magnus, assembly GCA_946699065.1. NCBI lineage: Eukaryota > Ciliophora > Karyorelictea > Loxodida > Loxodidae > Loxodes > Loxodes magnus. The sequence continues at coordinate 182,015 of CAMPDV010000290.1, forward strand.
TCCCCCATTTCTTGTTTAATATCTTAATTAGCTAGGAAGGCAAAGTTGGAGAAGGCTAGCAACGAAATAAATACTTCTGTTACAATTTGCATGTAGAAATTACTTTTCCTTTCTAAAACTTTATGTTCTATAACGTATCAAATTTAGAAAAAGCTAGTAAAAAGGAAAAGTAAAATTTGGAAGAAAATCAGGTCTCTGAGAAAGACAATCACTAAGGCTATAAAAACTCTTCTTACTGTAAATAGACTGTAGTATAAATAAGGCTAATAATCATCATTTTTGGATATTTCTTCTAACAAGCACGCATAGGTTATATAATATTACCCTATTTTGGACTTTTTATTACCTAACTAATTTTGTTTCTATGGATCGTAAATTCTATAAAAGTATAAAGATTTTAAGGTAATCAAAACAATGAAAAAAATTAAGAAAATCTATAATAAAAAAATTACCAAACAGATGATAGAAAGAATGCTGTTAAAGATACTAAAAAAGGAGTTTCATTAAGTGAAACTTAGTTATAAGAAAGTAGCTAAAGATAAATCAGCGAATTTAGTTAGAATCAGAGCTATTAAAAGTTTATGCTTTATGAAACTATTGAAAAAGGTTTTTATTTTCTAACCAAGCCATGGAATAAAATAAAATCTAGGAATTATTAGATACAACAATGCTACTATTATTATATTCTACAAAGGCTAGATTGCATTACTCAGAAACAAGTAATTGTTAATGCTTTGCTAGTTGTACTGTTTATCTAATAGTTGGGATTATTCTGGGTTCAAGTTTGCAAAAGAATCTACTAGAGAATAAAGTAAAGAGTCTTTTTAGCTTAATTCTTTATAATATGCACTGAGAGTATTAGGTTTTTCACAATTTATTAATCCGTTTAATCAAATAAGTTGCACAGTAACTACTAACTAAAATACTCTTTAAAATGCTCCTCCTCCAACTGAAAGAGTTAAAACGGATGCTAATGCAAAAATTGCACCTGAAGTGTAAAGAGAAATATTTGTTATGAGAGAAGCTGAATTGACAATATTTCTTTCTTATTAAGTAAGTTCTTTTTTATTTTCTTCTTAGCATTTGTAATACTTTAAAGATTCTTCAGAAGAACATATCAAGCAGTCCTTTTAGTTCTCATCGCAAGAAATACATTTTTACTTCTAGCATAAGCCACAATACTCATCTTCTTCTGTGTTATTAATTGTTATATTTCAGCAATTCTAAAAGCATTAGTCACTATAGGCTATATAATCTTGTGAGCAAAGGGTACAAATGCTTGAGTTTAAGCATTGAGTGCAATGTGGAATAACTTCACAAGGCTAACATTTTTTACTTTAATCTAAGTAAAATTCAGATTTGCAAGTCTTACATTTAAGATTATCTTGACACTAACTACAATTGTCCACTTCACACAACTAGCATTTCCCCTAGTCATTCAAAAAATATCCATCTTAGCATTCTTCACATCAATTTTCAGATTAGCATCTTTAACAGTTCTATATTAGATCAGAGCAATTTGTACATTCTTAAGCTGAAGTATTAATTAACTAATTTTCCAAGCAAGTGCAAGAGTTGTTCTTATTTAATGAAAAGGTATCTTTACACTTGTTGCATTAAGTTAAGTTGCAAGATATGCAGTTAGGATACATCTCATTACACGGAAAACAAGTACCTTGATTTAAAGTTTCTGTATCTTAGCATTGATCTCTGCATTAATTTTAGCTTAAAACTTTAGGAAAAAAGCATTTATTACAATTGCTTATTGAACAATATTGGCAACCTTCTATCAGTTAACTACAAAGTTCGCAAGAATAGTCGCTTAAATAATAAGTACCTTGACACTATAAGCAATTAGTCATATTGCATTCTATGCAACTTTCTCATTTTGAGGAGCATAACTCGCAAATCCTATCATTATTAAAGTCTTGCTCTCCTATAGAACAGTTTTCCTAACATTTATTCTAAGATAATTTAAGATTTTTACATTAGAAGCAAGAATCTCCGTCAAGGGAGCAAGAAATACAGTCTTCTAGTTCTTGAGAGCAATTCTGGCAGCTTTAGTTTTAAGAATCGAAAAAATATCCTAAAGAACATTCTAAGCAAGTTTTATTTTATTTACTACAAATCAAACAGCCATCAAAAAATAAAGAGCAATTTTAGCAAACAAAGTCTTAGTCATAATCTTACTAATTATCATCACATTATGACTTACATTTTTAATTTGCAAGGTAAAATGGACTGGCACATTTAGTACAAATTAATCCAAGTTAATCACAGTTTAAACAATTTTAAATAATTTCTGAGCATTAGTCACATATACCATCGTTATTTGAATCTTACTAATCTTATAAGCAGGAATCTTAGCAAATTCCATGTGCTAATTTTTTTTCTTATTGACATTAATAGCAAGTATTTTAACTACATAAAATACATCCAATTTGCAAACTTTCACAAGGTTAGCAATTATCACTTTTAAGCTGATAGCCACTCGTACATAAGGAACATGTACTTCCATCTTGTGTGCACCGAGTACATCCTGGAATTTCTTCACTGCAAGGTTAGCAAACATCATCATTATCTTTGTCTTATTAATCAGATTAACAGACTTCAGCACATTCATTGTGAGTTAATTTTTTTCCAGCTATACATTTTTAGCACTAATCTGAATAGCAAGTCAAACAATCAGCTATCAATTAGGAACATAGCTAGCAACTATCACTTTTAAGCTGATAACCACTCGTACATAAGGAACATGTACTTCCATCTTGTGTGCACCGAGTACATCCTGGAAATACTTCACTGCAAGGTTAGCAAACATCATCATTATCTTTGTCTTATTGACCAGATTAGCAGGATTCAGCACATTCATTGTGAGTTAATTTTTTTCCAGCTATACATTTATAACATGTTGTTTGATAGCATTTTTAGCATTATTCTATAAGGCATGCTTAGCATTATGAAATAGTTAAGTCATAGTAATATCCTGAATCGCAAATTACGCAGTTTGTAATTTTTTCTTTACAATTTATTCCATAAACTATTATATTATCAAAAAAAACATTATTCGCTTAGTTATCATTAAGATTTCAGTCTGCTAAAACTATTTATATGGTTTATATTTTTTCAAAGTCAGAAAATGAATAACATATTTTTTGTCAAGTACTAGATTCTTTTATTGGTAGTACTTTAACTTACGAGTATCATTAGTAATTCGTATTAGTCGATATCTGTCAAAATAATTTAGAATTTGACTCATAGCCGAAAGTTCCACCTGAATTTGAACTAATAGTTGTATCGGATCTATAGTTGAAAGTCACAATATACTAATTTTAAGGATTATATATAGGTAAAGATTTTAAATTTCCTGTATTAGTTACTTAGTTGAAGCTAAGACATTTGTTGGAAGTATTAGTTGAATCTTATATAATTTAGCTAAATTAATTCATTTATCATTTACTTAAATCATTTTCAAAATCATCTTCAAATAATTTCTCCACTATTGCTCAGTCTTTTAATTAATCTTCAATGCTTTCTTGGCAATCCAATCCTATCACGCTTATATCATCAAAAAATACATCATTTGCAGCCCTGCTAGAACCACCTCAGTCTTCAACTTATATTCTTAACGGATCTGAATTTTTAAGGATGCTGCTAAAAGTGGTACAAAAGTTTTGCCACTCAGAAGTAAATTAAATAAAGTTTATTTTACCCTAGGCAGAAGTATATCTATAACTTGATGCAAGTCATTCGTATTAAGAGGCATCTTAATTTTGATAGCCTATAAATCCTCCTACATCTACATTAATTTATTCTGATATAGTTCTAAATTTAAAGCAAAGGACATACAACTAAGATGGAGATCAAAAAAAATCCGAAAAAATATCACCCCCTGAATTATGGCCTGTAAAGCATAAACAGTTGTTTTCTCTAATTTAAGTATCTGCAATGACGACTGCAGAACTAGAAGCATCTTTTCTTGTTCATTAAGCAAGACCATTTTCAAAATCATCTTAGAATAAAACAGTTGAAAAGCATTAGGTGAAAAGTAAAAAATTAAGAAGCATTTTTCTTGTCATTTTAAAATAAATTAAATCTCATTTACGCAAAACTCTTTACAATGTACAGAAACAGAATAAGCCTAGCATAGTTTTTTAATTCTCTACAAAAAATGAAAGTTCTTTCTTTTATAAATAGTTTTGATATGAGTAAATATGATATTCCTTCTTTTTCGTTTTGATAGTTTATATAAACTTGAAAATTTCAAAGTCTTCAATTTAGAATTATGGAATCAATTAATAGTTGTGAGATTCTGCTTATACACTTAGCTTAAAACATTAAAATTCGAGAGAGATCCATCATATTTCTTAACTTTAACGAAATTACTTTGATGTATAGTTAATTTTATTTGAGTAAAGTAACATCAAAATTATTTTACTTTTTAGCAATTTTTCACTTTAACTCTAAGCCTCTAAGTTTTAAATATTTAATCAAATTCTATCTTTTAGAGTAAATTTTTAAAACTGATAGCCATGCATTTTATAAAAGTTGATAGAGTAAATTAGTTTGAGAAGTTAAAAGATTGAAATAAAATTGGATTTTCTTTATAAAAGAAAGAAAGTTAGTGTATGCATGATTTAATGCTTAAGCTTTCTATTTAATCTCTAAAAATTAAATTAAGGCTAAGAAACCTATTTATCACTCATTTTAATGATCATCTCTAAAACTAATTAAAGGTAATTTATCTCAGATAACAATATCAATCAGAAAGCATTAATTTCAGGAGTTTTTTAATTATTTTATAGTACTAAAAAAATTGCTTGTAATCTAAGCAATCATTTAATTAAAGTTATCGTTAAGTCTATTTGACAAGAAAGATTATCATTCAATTATTTATTTAGATTTGATTTAAAATATTCAATTAAATAGCTTTGAAAATAAAAGTATAATCATTTTACTCTATTTCACTGCTTTATTGTTCAGTTTTAGAATTAAAATTTAAAATTCTTTTAATGAAATTCGTATACCAAAGTGAACTATCTTTCTGAATTATTTTTTAAGTTAACTTTCCATCATCGAGAAATAAACAATTGCTTCTATTTTTCACCTATAATTTTATAGTTAAATTTAATTTTCATTGATAGGAATTTTTCTAAATAAAATTTTAAGAAAAGTCAGATTATGAAAACATACTAAATAAGGATTTCTTATCCTTTTGCTAGGTATTTTGCTTACTTAGAACTTAAAATTTATATAATATTTTCAAGAAGCAATTTTAAAGTCATAAAATAGGAACATCAAGCATTGATATTTTAATCTAATAATTATTTAAATTCAGAATGAATTTAGTTCCATAGTTTTTGCTATTCGCCTTTGATGCTATTTAAAAACTATTTTCCTTTAGTGATACTAAGGTGAATAATATATTAATTTAAAAACTTAGGTTGATACTTGTAAATGTCTAATTTGAATAGCCTAAAATTTTAATAACTATTCTATTCTAAATCTTTATAGAAGTTAGGTAAATCTAAGTATAATAGTTAGCTGGAGAATCAAAGATTCATTAATTTTTTATTTTATAACTCTCAACTCAATTTCTGAAAGCAATTTCTTTATTTCTTCATATTTTCTAACTTTAATTTGAATCTACTTTGCAACGTTAAGTTTCTTATTATAATTACATTAATCAAGCTTTTTTCCTTTAACTTTGAAGTCTTTAATATTTATATTTAAAAGTGAAAAAATCGATTATAATTGTAGTGTTTATTATAGAAAAATTGACTATCTAAATGCAACAAATTTTCAACTTAAACAATCTCTAAGTTAAAGTTACGATTTAGGAATGAATAAGGAAAATTATGCTTTTGAGGTTATAAGCAAATTTAAAAATTTTGAAAGTTAAAAAAGAAATTCAGAATGCAAACGAAAGTTATAATATGATAGCTATAAAGGCAATTAATTACATTAGGAAAGAAAACTTAGTATGCCGTTTATTCTGCTTTAGATAATAAAACGAAAGTTAACTTTAATAAGTAAACTGTTTATAAGTCAGTTATTGCAAGCTTTTTTTCTATCTTCATAAGTATGTTTTAATCTTAAACTTTGTTAAGTCTAATAATTAGAATAAAGAGAAGAAGAAATCACTTTAACAAAAATGTTAATGAAATGAAGTTACTGATAGGAATCAGTTACTTCATTTTAATTATGTACTCTGAGTTCAAGTATCGTGCTTTTATTTTCCAACTTAAGGCTCTAATTTATTTTTACTTTATCCTACAAATTTAATTCTTTTTTAGTAGATTTATATGAAAAATTATTATTTGAAGGTCTGCATCCGTTTATTTTTAAGAAGCAAAATATTAATTTAAGTAGAGTTGATTATAAGTTATTAGCTTTTCCAAGTTTTTTTCAAAGAAATTTATCAGAAAGATTTTTAAGTAAGTCCAAATAGTAGACACATTCAAAGATATGTTTAAATGAATCTTTTCTTCCGCATGGACATTGTTCATTTTCCACAGGATAATTTGTTTATATAAATCATATAAAATTATAAGTTTAAGTACGCAACTTGATGATTGAAGATATTTATTTCCTTTATTCCTTGTTAAGTTTAAAATAATTTATAGCAGCTAATTTCAGAAATCCTTCAAGTTGCTCTCTTAAAATCTGTTCAGTGGGCATGTCTCTATAGCATTGAGTTGCTTCTTAATAAAATTCGTTTCTTATTATATCTTCCATAAACCTCTCAATAAAAAGTTAGTTAGAAGCTATAATTTGATTGTCATTATTAATTCTATAAAACTAAAACACCTTTTTTACTTACTGAAAGTACTAAGATTTTTAGTTTAAATTAAATTCAAAAAGTCTTCCTATATCGGATTCTGGATAAATTCTAGCTTCTTTCTTTATTTAAAGTAGAATCGGAAAAAGCGTTTAGCCATTATATGCTCAAATGATAGTCAGGTAAGGTCTATATAGCAATCTTCATTAAAGGCAATGATAGGTGACTGTTAAGCTTTCGTCGCCACTATACGCATATTTTTATTTATCTTCTCTTTCATACTCAATGAGTCTCTCATTACAGTTCAAGGAACCAGCTCCACATCGTTTTCAACCTTAAGTAGTGAAAAAATGCGACGGAGCATTTTTAAGTATCAGGGAATAATATTCTTGTATCTACTGAGAGTATAATTACCTTTCTATACCGATTCCAAAAATTTTAAGTTCTTTAATTATAATGGCTGATCAAAGTTTTTCACTTATTCTTGCATATAATTTCAATCAGTCGCATTATATACTGTTGAATTCCATCCCTGTAAATTTCCTTATAGACTTAGCTATCAATATTTTTTCTCTACTGATAATAAGTATCATTGTAATCTTAAAAAATACTAAGGTATCAGGATTTTATTTTACCCATAATCAAAAAATTAAAGATAATAGTTAATATTTTATTTCATAATTTACCTCATAGACAATTAGCATAAGATTATAGAGCGCATAGCGCCTCGTTGCGTTCAACTCTTTCAATATTTGTATTTAATATTAAAAAAAGTGTTCTCATGCTTTTTTTTGTCATTCTAGTTTTCCAATAAATCACGTTAGTTTATCCAAATGAGGAATTTGCTTATAAATGATTTTTCTCGATTCTTGAACCAAATGCTCCAGTCTTCTTGAATAAGATCCAAAAAGAATTAGTAATTAGGCACTAGCAGACCCATCAGTCAAAATTTAATATTGCTAGTGAGAACCCTCAGACAAGTTAGTCTTATCTCTTCAAAGGGTGTCCACTTTTCCCCATAAAGGTATCTAGTGCGAGGTTACTCGCAATGCAAAAAAACTGCGCTAGATTACCTACTAGATCTCCTGAGCGAGGCCAACATTAATATTTTTTTAATAATTACTATGTTACATATGAGGGTTTTAGTATTAATTTTAGTGAAGGTATAAAATTTTATGAAATGCACTGTAATTTAGTATACTTTATTTAACCTATAAAAAAGAAAACTCTAAATAAAGAAATAGAAATTTGATTTAAAGACGTTTTATTATTATAAAAGAAGGAAGACTTCAAATCAGGTTTCTACATCACCTCCAAGAAGGAGAAGAAACCAGAAGCCACTTTTAGCCAGTTTTCTGTTACTTAACCCTAACCTTTTTCTTAATAATCCGGAACATAGGCCCAAGAAGAACAGAAGCAATCAAAGAAAGTCATCCATACAATAACTCCAACCTCATAAGAGAAACCAAGGAAGCAGATGAAGTCTGCTCTATACTAGGAGGCTTCGGAGTTCAATCCTTTTAGTCAGATGAGAATGGAATAGCTCATCAAAGCAGTACTGAACCTCCAGGAAGAAGTCAGGAAGCTGAAAAAGGACAAAGACAAGCTAATGGAGAATCTGAACAAGCAAGAGGAAATCGAATCAAGACTTATATCTCAGGAAAGAGATTTAAATGCTTTCTGAAGCATTTCAAAGATCAAAACAACCAATTTTAAAGCTAGTAATAGAAGCAGACAGAAATTGGAAATAGAATAGAGAAAATAGAAGAAAGCTAGCAAAAATTACAACTTAAAATAGAGAAAAGAGAGCATAACCAATGTTGATCGAAGAAGAAATTATTAAAAAACCTTAAAGAAAATAGAGATAAATAAAGATTTGAAAAAATGCTTTTGTTGTGGAAGCTTGTGACATTTATATCGGAAATGTAAGAATTTCTAGCAGAAAAAACAGAACTATTGGATTCAAGAAAATCGAAGAAAGAATCAAGTAGAAAGATTAAACCAATGTATTGCAGTCAAAGTGGAGAAATTTATAAAATCAAGAAAGATGCGATAAGACAAGAACAGGAAAGGAAGGTAAACCTGAAAATCCCGAGTTCCCAATCTTGCTAAAATTGGTGATGCCAAAAATTTTTATTTAACAGCAGGGACCATGAACTGCTGTCTTCCGGACTGGGTTTAAATACCTCAAACTTAAATTCATATATTATTATAACATTTTGATAAAATGGCTTCTAAGAAATAACAGAACTTTGAACAAAACATTTAAACAGGAAAATTCTCTAAAAAATAAAAAAGCGAAATAATTACAATGAGTGAAAGTGAGAAATATGATTGATATGACGAACATTAACCATTTGGAAATCCAGAATTAAAAAAACTTCCGACACAAACTCAAATAGAAATATTATCTAAGTCATTAAAAGAGTTTATGTTCAAAAATAGATACCTCACTGATAAAGTAGAAAAATTAGAAAAACTAATAACGTCTTTACTTGAGAGCCAATATTAATAATCATAAGAAATACAAAACAAAACTGGAACAAAAAATTCTTTAAATTTAATAATAAATTCAGGTTACGCCATTTTCATTTTAACAGAATTAATCAGATCTTATGGAAATAGAAAATGAAGCGTCAAATTAAAATAAACAGTAAACGTTTATTTAAAATAAGTAGTAAATTTAAATTAAGTAAGTTTTACAGGAATAATACTTTAAAAGAAGAATAAAATGCTATGTGTGCAATTAATAAAACCAATGAAAATACTGCTACTAACTAAACGAAATTTAAAGAAAGAATAAATAAGATATTTTTAGAAAACTATTTAGGATATATCCAACATAAAGCGGAAAAATTTATAGAAAAAAATTCTTTAATTCAAATTTTAATCCTTGGATAAATAATTAGGAACGCTACATGCAAGATCAAAATTATTCAGAATATTAAAGGATGGTGCACTAATGAAGTGCTACACCGCCTAACTAAGCCTAGAAGATTTCAAGACAAACTAATGGAGACAAGCTGATAGAATAGGTCAGATTGGCTGACTATTAAGGCTTTAACAAAGCTTTTTAATTTTTTTTAATTATAAAAAAGACGTTTCATTATTTAGTTATAGAAATTTAATCATAATTAAGAACACTTAAATTAAGCCTTTAATTTTATTCATTTTAGATTTGAAATTTCTCTTTGAAGCATATTATCTTAAATTTACTTAATTTTATTTGGAAGAAAGAGAAAGGTTTTAAACAAGCTATATGAAAAGTTAGGCAAAAGGACTAAGATTTATCTATTTCTTCCATTATATAAAAGACACAATTATATCAATTACTTTTCACTTCTTGCTATTAATAAAATTTTAGTCCTGGAAATTCTTTTACTGTAATAGTCTCATTTCTATAAACAATTCCAGAAATTGAAACTGGCTGTTTAGTTAAGGATGAGAAATAATAAAAAGATTTTTTACAAAGAGACTTATCTAGAGTTGAAAAAGTAATAACGAGAGGAGGTAGCATTTACTGGTCTTAGAACCTATTTTAAAATTTAACAACTGAGTTTCCTTAAATTTTGATATCAAAATATCTAATTTCTGTGCTAATTTTTTCTAACACAGGTTGTAATTTAGAAATTCTCAGATTTTTTACTTTAGTGGAAATTAAAAAAAGCAAAGAGTTAATTATAATTTTAGTGACTAAACCTAGAAAACTCTATACAGTAATGAGTAATCAGGAGATATACCAAAGCATGTCTTGATAATGTTATAAAAAGGATATTTTCTGACCTTTATAATGATATGCTCTGAAATTGTTTTCGTAATAACTGAAATAGCTTCATTTGATGATCCATTTATTCAATTGAAACTTCAACTTAAGTCTTAAAAGAATCTATCTAATTTTATGTTTTTAGTCTATTTTTAGATGATTTTCTTAATCTTAAATGTGAAGAAAGCATAGTTAAAGAAAGTTAATTAGATATACTAAAATTGATGTAAACGCTTCCAGGTATCTTAATTTACCAAGTTTCCTAAAGTTAATATTAATAGTTAATTTTAACACTAATAAAAGCTTTTTAGTTGATAAAGAAGTTCTATATAACTATCATGCATTAAGTCATGCTATAAGCTTATAATAAACAGCTTTAAGAGTTATAAATTACTTAAAATTGATAGAGTAAATAAAAATGGAAAAAAAACCCGAGAATCTAAACCTTGAATTCTAACCTTAAAGATCAATCTTAAGTCTCAGTTAACTAACAAGAACCAAAAATTCAAAAAAGATAAATCTACTCCTGTTAAGGATTAGGAAATACGGAATTTCCTAGCAAACTGAAAAAGCTCGAGAAACCCCACGAGCAAGACATTATTTAGCTTTATTCATTAATTGAGAAAATGAATACCGAAATATAGATCCTGAAAGCGGAAAACTTGAATCTTCGGCTTCTTTTGTAAGATAGAAAAAAGGAAGATCAAGACTTGATAAGTAAAATTTAGTTTTAAATTGAAGCCTTAACTTCCTAATTTGAACTATTAGTAAAAAACCTAGAAGCAAATCAATAGAAAATTAAAGAAGAAATTCGATTACCAATCATAAAAACTAACTTCAATCAGAAAAGATGGAAATTGAAAAAACGTAAACAGAATAAAAATTTTAATTTAAGCCTTTAATAAAACGTTGCTATTGTTGTCAAAAGGCTGGACATTTTTGGAGGTAATGTCCGAAGTGAAGAAGAGTGCTTGAGCAGCACCGTAAAGAATTTAGAACATCGAGGAGGCTATATTGTAACTACTCTGGAGGTATTTACAGAAAGAAGCTGATATTAGATGATTAAAGTGTGACACTAATCAAACAGGATCTTTGTAATTAATAATAATAATAATAATAATATACTTAAAGTTAGTAGAGTTTTGCATTCTCTGGAATTGCAACCAGTTCCTGCGGACAGTTTTTTTAACGTGGGTGTGATCCACGACCTTTTTATTAAGTGGAAGGTTACCACTGTAACCGTTCAAGTGGTCTTGCAAAAAGCTTTTATTTGTAGATCCCTGTTGGAGTTATTCATAGTTTATTGAGTTGTCTCCATGTTCTTTTCTGCTCTTATTCGTTTATTTTCTTTCATTATCAACAGTTTTTTAAAATATGTTGATTTGATTTGCAACATCAACAAAGTTTGTATTATTGTCTTTATTTCGTTCTTTTTTATGATAATTTATTTTCTATATTTTCTAATCTTTTAATGAAACTTGTAGCAATCATTTCTTTTTCTGGATTCAATTCTGTTTTTAATTCTATTGGTATTTTTTCTATTTCCATTTTTGTGTCGTATTTAAAATTTTATTATGATTAAGTTCAGAGTTATTCTTCCGTTATTAATTTGCTACAAATAAGTTATCTTCTAAGTATTAGTAATTCGTTGTTCTAATCTTCTATGTTACTCATTAGTTCCCGTATTTTTTCGCCTAAGTTGTAAGTTGTTTCTTCATAATTTGAGATTACTTTTTACATTTGGTCTAATTAAATTTAAAGTTTTTGATTAGTTTCGTTTTTAGGTTAACTTATCTCTATTTATCCTACCATAACTTTACCTTCTGAAGAAGAGCTTGACTCCTCCTATTGTTATTATTTTTTCTAAATTTCTTTTGCCGCTTTTCTCTTTAGGTTTCTAAGTTATCTTTGTAATTAATAGTAACAGAATAAATAGCTTTAAAAGGACAACAATGACCTTAGAATTTGTTTAGAGAAACTGGAGAAAAATTACAAGAAGATGGAAGAACAATTCTATGAACTTATTGAAGAGAAAGAAGAATTATCTCAGTTTGAAATTGATTCAGATGAAGATATGTACAGTTGAGTATTGAATATAAAAACTTTTATTGTCTTTAATTTGAGGAAACATTTCCTCTAATTAAAGATGACCCTAACCCTTATAGTTAAAATTAATTAATTAAGAGTTATAAATTACCATAATATAAATATGATTACCACATAACTAAGCTGTTTTAGATTAGGTAAAACATTTTCAAATAATCATAAATTTCTGTATCAAATGGGATAGAATGTACTACCAAAAAGCTATAATTCAATGGACTAGCAAAATACTAATAAATTAGTCTAAAATTCCTTTTATCAATCTATATAAAATATAAGCTTCTTTAATTCCAAAGACATCTCTATATTATTAATATCTAATATGCAGGAAAATTAATTTAAATAATATAGAAGTTAGATTTATAAGCAAGGATTACGCTTAATTATGAAATAGGGATATAATCAATAAATCTAAGTCATTGATTATGCAGTTTTATTATTAAAAAGTTATAAAAAATAAGGGATAATTTAACTAGTAATCTTAAGTGAGTTTTAGCGTATTTAACCTATATTTAAGAAATAAATTTAGACTATTATACTAGTAGTACAAGATCATAATGATTAGAAAATAGTTACTGAAGAAGGATTTTTAGATTTAAGTAAAGATATGGCAAAAGAGATGCAAAGCTAAAAGAAATATATTTAAAAAGAAAATATATATAAAAAGGCTGCCTTCAAATGGTTTTTTGACTTATTTGGGCTGAAAAAAAATTACGAACAAAAAAGTTAACAAAACTCTTAGTATCTCACTTTAAAACTGAAAAAAGAGAATTTTCATTTATATTCTTGAAACAAATAAATGAAGAAGGCAAAATTTGAAAATCATAGCAGATCCTGATTACTTTGATTTAGATTTTTAAATAGAATAGATGGACTCTTAATAAATGATATAACCACCATTTTAACTTATTAAATAAATAAAAAATTGAAGAGCAATTGTACGCATAAAAGTAAGAAATAATTGATATATGAACTTCTAAAGTTTTTGGGTATTTTGAAGATTTTAAAATCATATTATTTTTATTTCATAAAAGCTTCTCTTTTTATATTAAAATGCTAGTATGATATGTTGATATAGATGTAAATAAATATTACATAGTTAAGTATAAAATTAAATGAAGTGTTATTTTACTCTTAGCTCTAAAGAGTGCTCTGCACATTTTACATTTAGAGATTGGATTTCGAAATTTAGTTGTTCAAATGCTTCAAATGATATCGTCTCAAAACCTGCTCCATAATACTTTGAAAATAGTTAAAATGTTTTGTAAGGAGAGTTGTCAATCATTACATATTTTATTTCTGTTTTTTTGCTTTTCATCGTTTTTAACACTTCTCTTCATTGCAAATTACATGGGCATCCTTCTGGATATGTAGTTCCTGCATTAAATTCCAATCCATGAGGTGTTCCATTACCAATTATAAAAACAGTTCTTTAAAGATTTTATCTCCAAGTAAGTTTATTTGCTTAATTCAAACCATCTATCATAGCACAGCCAAAGTAATTTCCTCCTTAAGGGTTTAGCTGATTCAAGAATTAATAAATTTCTCTTTCGTTAGATTATTTAAAATCACCACTAGAAGGATATACACACACAGGAAGTTCTGCTGGAAAATTTCCATTATCAGGTGCGTGGTTAGAATAGCACACCACACCAAATTTAGTATTAGGAGATATTCATTTATAGTGATTAACAATCTTAATAATTGAGGCTGTTACTTTAGGTAATCATTAGTTCATAGGATTTGTACAGTCCAAAATAAAAGCAACGTCACTATCACTTTTTATGTGATTGCATTCTTGAAACACATGATCTTTGTGTAATTTGGACTCCATGTTCTAGTGAAATAGATCACCTTCACAATATATTATATCATTATGTTCGGGAGAGGCACAAAAATAAGGACATTTTTTGAAAAGTTCCTGTACACCAAGATACTTTTTTTAAATAGGTAGTTCTCAACCGAGTATCTATCAGTATGTTGAGCATTCGACCAAATCATATTATTCATTGGTATATGGTTTAAAGATATCATTTGAATGAATAGCTTTTCCTGGATTTGTAATTATAAGACAATAAAACTATCCTTTACATTTTATTGGATGTGTATGTCCTCTTCCTTTTCTAGCACAAGCTTGATCACATTACTCTGTTGTAGAAGAATCACCAGGTAGAAACTTCCTTATAGTCTCATTGTTATCTTCAACAGTTGCAAACTCAATTATATCCTTTTACGATAGATATTCGCACATTTCTTTATTTTTATGAGTAGAAGTGTGATATCCCGTATGATTGAAAGGTAACTCACAAAATGCTCCACAATCTTTACATTTTTCTTAGCAGGTATGCTATTTTTATCCACAAAGGTGACTTCCAATGTGAGTTTGTTAATTTGTTGGTATTTTAGAAGAACAAAGTTGTGGAGTGGTGGTCTATAATGTAAAATCATATATAAAAGCATTTAATGAGCTATCTCAAAACCTTTTTTCTATTTCTGTTGTAACACAACATATTCCAGGTTCAGAGCATTTCTATTTACAATCATGTTCTCTGGCACATTAATGCTATTCTGAAGGATTGTGAATGCTATGAAAATGGTTTTTGCTAGCACATTAAAACTAACATCCTTCCATAATACAAAAAATAGGACAACTATTTAACTTACAATCATGTACATCATGCTTAGTTTATTGACCAATTTAGCAAGCTCTACCACAAAAGTTATACATCGCACAATTCTCTGTACAAGGATGTTCTTAAATATCACATTTGTGATCTTCTTTATGAAACTATTATAAGATACAATCGCCTTAACATTATTAAAAGCTACATGGTTAGCCACATTTATGATAGTTATCTATGCATATATGATTTCCCTAGTGACCTGATTTTTATGAGCATAATTAAGGGTATTTGCAAATTGAGCATTCAAAGCAACACTTGTGATCAGTTGAACAATCGCACTGATTATCATGCTTTGGAATCTTGAGGCAAATTAAATCACATTCATAGCACTTTCTTCTACAAAATGAAAAGATTGTATGTAATGACTCTTAAAAGTCTTTTTTTAGAGTATTTCTAGCTATTTCAAACTCCTGCTTACATTCATGATCGATAGTTCCTAAGCTATTTTCAAAGTATTGAAATACATAAAATTGCAGTTCCTTTATATAATCCCTCATAAATAAATCCAAAGCTTCATATCATTATCTTCAATTTTCCTTTTTTATGGCTTCGCTTTGATCAATGTTTTTCGTTAAGAAATGATCAAACTCTAAATAGCTTTAATAGCTTCCTAAGGTAATTGAAAATAGATAGAACTAAAATTGATACATTTTGTCTTGAGAAATAGAGAACTAAATAGAGATTTCTGGATTTTAAGGAGAAAGTAACTCAGCAAAAAGTGAAGGATTTTGAATTCCTTTTTAAATGCCCTAAACAAGTTTGGCCATCTTTAGTTGGAAAACTCTTACATCTGTTGCCTACCCATCATCAGTATAAATCTAAGCCATCACTGTTTTCAACACGTTAAGAAAATTTTCACCTGAATTTCACCTACATTGCACCTCGTTAAGGTAGAATTTTCTTCTTGCTTCAATTTCTGTAGCAAAAACTTCTTCATTTTCAAAGTTATGATAAGAAAAGCACTGAAAAGATCCACCGAAAAGGTTGATTAGGAAATCAATTTTATTGCTTATTATCAAATTTTAAACAAAGCTTTTAACTTCAAAATTAGCTCCTTATCCCTGATTTGAACCTACATCCCTTATAGCTATTTCAAGCTACCCTTTAAATAAACTTTTTCCCTTCAGTTTATCAATGCCTTAACTAAACTTTTCAAATAAGTATGTAAGATTTCTATTAAAGGTTAGATCTTAGTTAAGTATAGTTACATCTGATATTGCTGAAATTAGCAGGCATAACTTTATTTCTTCTTATTGTGTTCTCTAGACTGAAAATAACCCTTCACAGTCTAATGCTACTATCACTTATCCTTATATTATGGATACACTTAGTCATATACCATCTGTACAGCGATGTGAGGCTACATCAAATCTCGTACCAAATAACCTATTAAGTAAATAACTCTTTCCTGAGCTTTAGCGACCCATTATAGAGATGACTTTGATTTGATTAGACTATTTTATTATCTACTCCAAAAAGCATAATCTAATATGAGAAATAAATAAAGTCGCAAAGTCTGTTTATGCAGTTTCAACTTTTCCTATGAAATTTTCGAAATCATTGAGACCATCTTTTAGCGGTACTAAGTTTCTTTCTTGTATAGAAGCTAAATGAATAGGCACTCTTGTATAGAGAATATCTCTAAGCATTTAAGTTGTTTATTCATAATCATCTAGATTATCTCTAAACCTTGCTAAAACTTCTGGAGTTATAACTTTTTTAAAGCTAATTATTTTATCTAGAGTATTAATACTTCTTACGTAATCCTCTATTTGCTTTTCAGTCTTTTAAAGGCATATGTATAAATCAGGAGTTTTTTACTAGAAATGACTAATTCCTCCGAATTTAATCAGAGCGTAATGTAATATGTCTATGATAGGATTTCCTTTTACTTTCTAACTATCCATTTCTTTCTCTTTATACTTTGTCAATTCTTAATCTCTCTAATATCTAAAAGCTGTAATATTATTTTGGTTTTAAATTAGTATAACATTGTAAGATTTATATGGTAGTAGCTTAAATTTTATGCTAGGATTTTGGTTAGGAATGTAACCAAATAGATTGTAGTTAATATCGTAGATCTCAATTGCTTGATCTGATAGAATACAGTATGAATTTTCATCTTTTGATGCTTTCACATCATAAAACCTTTATCCATATTTCGGTAAGAAAGGTGTCTATCTTATCTAATTTTCTTACCTTAACTTTGAACCTTAATTTCCTTTTTTTTCTTCAGTCAAAACTTGGCTGAGTTTTCTTTGTAAACTTGAAAGTTCGAGTTGAAAGACATTTCCCTACTAGTTTATTAGCACAATTCGTCTGAGAGTTTATAAAATACAGCTTGAAATCACTTCTGTTACCTCTGCTCCATATATCTGCAAAGGTATTCCTTCGTAAATCTTCTTATTTTCTTTTACTGCACCATAAAAAGCTTTTCTTTCCCTATTGCAAAAGGCTACAAACATCTGGACATTTGATCCAGATGCTATCAAAATGCTCTCTTTTACTTCTGGCAATTTTTCAACATCATATTTAAAACTGCTTTCTGGATTAAATTTTGTAGCTTGAAAATTCTATTAGTAGCTGTAGAAAAAGAAGGCACAGTCTTTCCCAAGCACGTAAATTTACGAAGATTCAGGATTTCAAGCTGATGTAGTAACATTTTTCGCTAAGGACTTGTTGATCATAATTATTTAATCGTTTATTTGAATGTCATAAGTCCTAAAGGAGCATGTAAAAAGAGTCTAATTCTTAATTTTCTTATCCATAACTTCTTTCAGCTATACTAATAGCTTTTGTAGAATGACTTAAACCCCATTTTCATCACTTTTGCGCAAAGCAGATTCTACTTTCTTATACTTCTTCTCTAGTTTATTAAGTAAATCTTTGTGGTTTTTAAGGAATACTGATCTTATTAAATTACAAAGGCAGATATATTGGCTGGTTTCTAAAAAATTCCTTTACTCGTTAGCTTATTCTAAAGCTTCTTTAATTTTGTCGATTCAAAGTTATAACGCATTTTGCAATTTTGACTAGAAGCTTGAAAGATCTTTTTGCTTACTTTCGTGTACAAATATATATGGATGATTGTCGTTTGAAAGTATAATTTATCCCTTTGCAAATTTCCCTTTAATGTGGATCTACTCAATATTTTAGTTGGTAACTTTATTCTTTTCAAGTGAAATTTCAACATTAGGATGTATTTTTGGTAGGAAAGGATGTTTACTTTAGGGATCTTCTGTTCAATACCATTTATCTAAAACGCTTCGAGATGGACAGCAGACTATAACGGAACATAAGTCTATCAAAAGACGTATGTAAACAGTCTCTTTCGAGCTTTCCGCATAAGGTTTCTTTTCATATACTTCATCGTTTTGAGTCTAGAAAAATAAGCAAAGAAGGGGGCTATTTTGCTTATGAAAGGCAACTATTCCCTCTCTCGGGGTCTTATATTTTATTTAAGGTAGTTCAGTAAGTTCTAATAGATTGGAAATGAATTAGAGACTCTCAGTCTAAGGACCATAAACTCCAACTATCCTTAAATGGGAATAATCTTTCAATGCAGCAAATAAGTTATCACATTGCTTCTCTTTTAAGAATCATTTATTCAGCTTAAAATTTTGAGCAATATCGAAATGAGATTCGAATATAAAGCCTATAAAAATATTTGAAGGCTAATCAATCTCCTCTTCCTACTCTTCTTAGACTATTTGCATAGTTTCTTCCTTTTCTAAGACAGAAATCTACTCTATCTCGGTAAATTTTTCTAAAATTATGCTACTTTATTTCTATCTTTTTTACCTGGATTTTCCGCAACCCATTTAATAAGTATTGACTAGCTTTGGCCTTAAATATATAAAATCCTTTTGATTTCTAATATCATCTAATCACATTAAATATTTAAGAAAAGTATTTGATATAAAGTTAAAATGCTAGTGTAATAGAAAAGTAATAAACTAGAGTGTTGCTAATTTATTAAGATATAACAGCATTTCTAACAAATTACTAAAGTTCCTTATATAATTTTGATATTTTCTATTACTTAGATATTCAAAGATTATAGTAGCATTGTACTATTAGATTATTAAGTTACTATTAGTCTATTTACCTTTTATTAGAGCTAAGAGTTTATATGCCCTGCTTTAGAAAAAGATATCTATGATATTTAAGTTAAAGAGAAAGCTATATTTGACAGAAGGAGGATTTAAAGATGCTAGAATTTATATAGCTAAGATATAAAATTAAGCTTTGGGGTGTTTCCTCTAATTTTAATCTGACTCTAGTCTAGATTGATGATAATGACTATATTATAAAGAAAGTCTTAATTAAAGCTAAATCTAAAAGCTGAAATAAATAGAAGGAGACATTTGATGTTAGCACTAGATTGTTTAGTAATTAAGCTAGAAGTAGTTAGAGACATTAGAAACTATTTATAGTATAAAAATTTATTGATTACTTTCTTTAAATTACAGTATAACACTTTAGTGTTTAAAAACTTTCTGAGATATTTTAGAATCTACATACTAGAAATTATTTATAGTCATCTATACTTACCGTTTGCTTCCCTTTTTAGTTGGTTAGTCTGTTTAAAAGAAATGAAAGCATAAAATTAACTCTTTCAATTTTCTAATATCAGCTGATTATCCAAGTTCAGCCTATGATCTCTAATTAGCTTTTATCTGCATCTAGCTTCAAACTAATATAGTAATTAAAAAGGTTAAAAGAAGAATATTTATCTAAAATTATAAAAGACATTAAGATATTAAGGTATTTAATCTTCCTAGTTTTTAAGTACTTCATAGCTTATTAACTAAGTAGTTAGAGAATACTAATAATTGTACTTATAGATCAAAGTTAAAATCCTTTAAAAAGACTCATATATATTGGATAATTAGCAACAATCCTAACTCTATTTAGTAAGTTTTCTTTTCTCTTTGAAACTATCAATAAAATGACATTTATCATAGACTGTTCCAGCACAAACTTAATTAATTAATATCTTTATACTTGTCTCATCACAGTCATTATAGTAATCTTCAGATAAACTGCTTATAAATATTGAGCTTCTTTAGTAACTTGATAGCTTGATAGCTAAATCTTTAATTTGATAGAAACTAATGTAGGAATTACTAACTTACTTGCCTTTCTTTTTAAAATGGTTTATCTAATTACAGTCTTAATAACTTAAATGTTTACCTATTTATGGTTTTTATATAGGTAGTAGTAGTAAATCTTTCTTAAAAGGATTAAAGTTACACTAAGATGACTCTATTATACTCTCTTTTCTACTCAGTTGCTTCTTGATAAAATACCAATCTAACTTCTATCTTTTAGACCTATTAACCAACTTAAGAAAGAGAGTCAGTCTTGTGTATAATAAGCTATATTAGCGTTTTATGTAGTTTATAAGAAAAAGCTTATTTTTCCTTCAGAATAAAACAAATCTATCTAGTAAAAGGAAAGAGAAGTTAACTAACTAATGTAAAATAGAATCCTAATGGAAAGCTTTACTCATTAAAGATAGAAAAGAAAATAAAGCTAAATGAATGTTTTAATATTATTAGCTAGATTTAAACCATAAAGCTGTATAACTAGAACATAGCTTATAGTAAGGAAAGTTATAAAATAAATTATGTACTTTAGTTTAATTTCATTAGGTTTAAATTATTACAATATAATTTCTTAATATGGCAAAGTAAGTGATAACTGTGAAAGATATTGAGGAACTATTGTATAAGAATGGAGCTAGCTATGACGCGAAAGCCTAGATCAGACTAGTAAAGTACGAAACTTTATTTCCTAACAAATAGGCTATAAATAAATTATAGAAACTGGGATAAGGTGCAGGAGGATCAGTTTATGTGATAAATATTGATGGTCTTAATTATGCGTTGAAAATAATGACTCAAAAAAGAGGAGAAACTTAGTAGTAGCTAATTGAAAATTTCTATTATGAATGTAAGGCTCTTTTGTCGGTGAATCATCAAAGAGTTTTGAGACTTATAGGAGTAGTAATTGACACATCTGAAGAAGGAGATTATTGCTTTTGCCACTATACAAACTATTAGTAAAAAGGAAATTTATTTGATGTAATAAGATCTAATCAATTTTTTAGTGAGCGTTCCAAAGGGATCATCCTATAGAATATTATAGAAATTAAAATTATTGTCTCAAATTGCAGAAGGAATTCATGCTATCCATGCTGTTGGACTTATTCATAGAGATATCAAATCTCTTAATATCTTATTAGACGAAAATGAAACTCCTAAAATAGCTGATTTAGGTCTTGCGGGTGAAATAAATATATAAAGTACGTAAAAAGCTAGAGGTACCTATTAATGAATGGCTCCTGAAATATATGATCACAGAATAAGTCAAGAAAGCGATATTTGGGCACTTGCATGCTTGACAGTAGAAATATTCAATGAAACTCTTCCTTATCCAAACTTTAAAGAAAACTTGGCGGAAATAAAGGAATATGTCTACAATTAGAGACAAATTCCAGTATTTCTGGACGAAATAATATCGATTCCGTAATTAACTGATCTATTATAAAGCTCATTTAGTTATGATCCAAGATAGAGACCAAATGTCTAAGAGTTTAGATAAATAATTGATTAGCTTAAAGAATCATTTAATCCTCAACCCTAATAACCTATGATTTACAGTCAATAACTAACATATTTTAGTTCTTTTTCAACATAGCAGACTTAATATAATACGAACTA
The DNA here is from genome assembly GCA_946699065.1 of Loxodes magnus. Classification (NCBI taxonomy): domain Eukaryota; phylum Ciliophora; class Karyorelictea; order Loxodida; family Loxodidae; genus Loxodes; species Loxodes magnus. The sequence continues at coordinate 204,074 of CAMPDV010000290.1, forward strand.
TTAAACGGGTATTTAAAGCTAGGCTGTATATCAACTTTAGTAATAAGTAAATTAAGGAACAAATTAGATTCAAAATGTATGATTCCTAAAAGATTCTAAAACTATATTAGTTAAAAGTGGAGTTTAGTATTAAGAGACTTAGTTGAACCAAAATGATATTAAAATGGATGAAGAAAGTTCAGTTTACTACACACCTGAATTAGTTTACATAGCTGGAGGAAAATTAAACGGAATATACTCAAAAAATTTCTAAGTAGTTTGTAGAGATACTTTTTAAGTATAAATAACAACTGAAATGCTAGTGCCTAGAAGTTGCCCAGGTCTTATATAAAGGATTGTTAACCAAGAAACAAAATATATCTACATATTGTCGGGAAACATTGATGAAACTTAAGACGAGGCATCGTGTGAATATTTTGATTTAGCTACTTAAAATTTTACTAAGATAGCAGATATAGCCTTCAAAGGAAAAAATTTTGGATGTGTATTTCATAACTAAAAGATAATCACTTTTGGAGGCATTTGGCATCAGAATTTAAGTGTTAATTTAGGTTAATGGTATGAAGTTGAGAATGATATATGAAGAGTAGCTAAAAAGGGACTTCCTAACTGTTCTTCAATGATCATGATACAAGATCCATAAAGTTAGAATATTTACATTTTCGGCGATTTGCTTGAAAATGTTTATCAGTTAGTCTGGGATAAAATAAAACCTTTATTTGTTCCAATTTCTTAAAATCCTTATCCAGGATAACCTTGTCGTTAAAGTCCGTAAATATTAGACCAAGAAATTTATATCTACGACAATAAAGATATTCACGTCTATAACTTAAAAAGTGGAGAATGAACTAAAGTTTATGGAGAAAAAGAAAAAGAACCCATTTAGCAAGAGTTATAAGAGTTTATAAAATAGAATTTTTAAAGGAAGAATAAAATTCAGGACAAATTCCAATTTGAGTGAAAAACTAACTTTTAATTTTTATCCCTAAAAATCAAATTTTTAATTACATTTTACTTCTCTTTAAAGCTTTAAAAGCAATGAAGAGTAATAATATCTCTCTATTTTGCTTTTTAAAATATGGAATTTAGATTTTCTCTTTATGCATTTAAATCTATCTTTGATTCTCCTTACTGGAAGTTTTTGTGTGCTACTTCTTCATCAAAATAACTAACTAAGGAAATGATTAAGAAATTTAATCGCGATAATCTCAGATTTCGTATATGAGCATTTTCATCTGATTTTGCTGTGTTTATGTAAATCCCATATATTAAAGATTTTTGACTTCCTTAATAGTAATAAAAGCAAGAATTTGCAATTAAATAAATTTAAACTCTAACTAACAAAAATATTTTCATTGAAATAGAGAGAATCAAATTTAGTTGAGCATACAAACTTAAGTTAAGATTAAACTTACATTTCAAATAGAAAAATTGATGAAACTTATAAAGGTAAATCTCTAGAGAAAAAAAGCAAAATCATTTTTTAAATTTGTCTCGTTTTTCAGATTTGGAAGTTATAAAATAATAGTTCAGCTGGCGAATAATAAAGCCTCTGAAAGTGATGAAATTAAAGCGGAACTTATCAAATTTGCTGTTCAAGAATTGTATTTAATTACAAGCTTTATCAATAACATGTTAGTAAACATTCAAAAACTTAAAATTTTGAACTAATTAAAATATTATTCATCTACACCATAATGAAGGGAAGCAATTAGCAGCTATCCTAATTTTTGTAGAAAAATCAAGGAAGATACTTTTCACTCCCTTGAGAAGAATAAAATTACCCTAGAACTTAATTCTTGCTTGAGAATCATTCTAAGGTAATATTAATGCTTATCTATTATTGATGGCATTCTAATGAGATAAATCAAAATAGTATTGGAGTTCTACAAGTAATCAGAAAAGCACTATTCTTTCAATTTTATACTATCAAAATGTAATAAGATATTAGGAAGAAAACTAAAAGGAATATTAATTTACTATCTACTCAAAAACCTTTTTAGTAAATAGCTTTGCAGATTATTTAATGGAACTCTCAATTCAAAGAATAATTACCAAAATTGTTATTTTCCACAGTTTAAATTTTCTAAAATGTAAAGCTAGCTTAAGCTTGTAAAAATTATTAAGTTTAACATTTCTAAAACAAGTAAAGTAGAAGTTTAATATCATAAGCTATAGTGGATAATCTTCATATAAAGGGTTATATTGCTAATTGACAATTTCTGAGGTATTTTTTCTTATCTAATTCCTTAAGAAAAAATAGTTTCTAAATAATAGTCTCAAGATGTTACAATGAACTTGAAACTATATAAGAATATATTGAAAGTCAAGGAGTCAAATCTAACATTTACTAGAGACTATTGAAGATGTATAGTTGAAGATATCGTTTTATAATGGAATTATTATCTAGCATAAAGAACATAGGAAAACTGCTTTCATATTGAAGTTAAGGATAAAAAGGAAATTTTAATTTAAGAATCTGGATTATAAAATAAAATTGTAACTCTAAGAAAGGTTTTTAATATCTTTCTCAGAACAGAAGAAAAACCAGAAGTACTTTCTCCTACCATGTCTTAACTTTAAAAAGTCCAATCTTCTTCAGGCCAACAATTAACAAGTAAAGAAGTTCTTTAAAAAAATTCAGAACAAAAAGGATTTAACACAACTCTTAATATCTCAATTGAAAATTAAAAAAAGAGACAATTCAACAGAATCATTAAAATAGTTATAAAGGAATAAAAAATAAATAAAGAAGGCAAATTTAGATAATTCAATTTAAACCTTGATACCTTTGATTCATATAATATTGAAATAGAACAAATGGAATCTTGATGAAACAACTAATTATACACTTATCAAAAACTAAAAAAAATCAATCGGAGGATTTTAACTAATAGAAGGAAGAAATATTCGAAATATGTAAAGACCTAATAAATCATGAAGTTGATGATGAAGATTATATGGTAGAACGAAGAACTAAAGCCGCTTCTATGAACAAACAACAGGACTAGAAATGATATTTGAATAATGAGAGAGTAAGATAAGAAAAATTGAGTAAAAATTAGATTCAAGATTCCAAATAAAATTGGCAGAAGATTTCCAAATAAACTCCAATGAAAATAGAAAGACATAAATAAACCTTCATAGACCAAGAAAAAGATGTTACATTTGCAACAGTACGGGACATGTAACGGAAAAGTCCAAGACAAAAAAGAATAAGAAATAAAATCTGAAGAAATATTAACTTCTAGGAACTGAAAGAAAAAGCTACTGAAAGTAATATCAAATTTTCAACTCAGAATATAAAAAGGAGGAGGTCAAGAAAAAAATGCGATGCTAGGATAGAATATGCTGGAACATTTATTTATCTTTAAAATTTCAATTAAGCAGAATGAAAAATAGTTATCTTATGATTAATGATTAAAATCTCAATCAAAGGAAAATTATTAGAAGATGAAAATAAGAAAGCAAATTACTAAGCTATATTAGATTTTTCTGATAAAAGAAGCAGAAATTTTCTCTGCACTAAAATTTTAATTAAGAAATATTTTAGGTCAATTTGAAGTTAAAAGAGTTTCAAGACAGGAATCTATTCAATTTTTTTGCTTGACTTATGTAATACTTTGATTTATTATTATATCCTTTTGTTTATAATAAAATATAAATATATCATATCATATTTATCTAATATATAGAAAGTAATATTTTTATAATTATAAAATTAGATTGTGCCGCTCAATCAAACTATTCATCAATTTCTTCAAAATATGTTAATAAATAATAAATAAATTCGATTATAGAGCACTTAGCACTTTTAATAGTGCGCAGCACTTTAAATTAAATTAAGTTAATTTAGCAAAATTTCTCCTTAGAAATGTCCCCAGTACTCTATTCCTTTGAAAATTCTGTCTTATATAGGGCATGGTAAGAGTGATACCCCAAGAGACCTAATCATCTGTCATCTTTCATCGACCGTTACTCAATGCCTCCAGTTCTTTCCTGCTTGGCTCCTGCCAAAATTCTTGCTCTTTTTATGGCTCCTGAAATACTTCTCGGTACTTGAGTTAAATTAATCTCAGTTGGAGGATTGCTTACATTAAAGGTTTTATACTTTAAGTATATATTAAAGTTACCTATTTTAGTAGAAAAAAGCTTTATCATAATTAAAAAGATATTAAGGTTTAATGAGCTCAATAGTAGATTTAGTAGCTATTAATCCAATTTTTAGATAAAATAAATGATCTCAGTAATATCTGAAATTTAAATCTACTAACCTCAACAAACTTACTTTTTTTAATTTATTTAAAATTGTTTAAAAGTCGATTTCCCACCTGCTTCTTAAAATAAGTTTCCAAGTTTGATCTCTCCTCAACTTGCTTTAATCCTTGTCGTCTTCTTCCTATAGGTTTGCTAAAATCAACCTCAATATAACTTGATTCCCTTTTCTCCTGTAATTTCCTCCTTCCCAATTTTAGGATAACTCTTTTCTTTCTTTTTCCTCAATTCAGTATTTTTCCTTTAATTAATAAAATTTCTTGCACTACTTGTATAAGTGACTAGTTACCAACAGAAATTACATTTTTTTCTAAGATTAGTCTTAGCTCGCTTTTTTTATACATATCTTTTTGTCTCCCATTTTCTCAATCTCCATTTTCAGTTTTAGTTAAGTTCCTTTTCCGTTTGTTCGATTTTTATTTGGTTTGATATTTTAATTTCCAGCTATGTATTTTAGATCTATATCTACTTTATCTAAGATTTTGCATAGCTTTTATGCTCTTGTTAATATTTTCATAGAGATTCGATCTCCCTTTCCTAATTAGCCATTCTAAAATCAAGTGTATATTAAAGTTTTTGTTAGATTTACTCCGTCAGCTTAAAATTTTCTTTTCTGAGTTTCTTAACCTCTTCCTGGAAGTACAGCATCACTTTAATGAACTGTTCCATGGTCATCTATCCAGAAGGATTGAATTTTGTGTCCTCTTGGTTCAAGACTGACTTCGTCTATTTCCTCGGTAGGTATTATTGTCCCATGAATTATTTTCTTCAGCTTTTCAGTCTCTTCTAAGTTCTACTACATTCCAAACTCCTTCTTAGATCAGAAAAGAATCCTTTTCTCAACTTGACATATTTTACTTTATATCCAATAAACTTATATTTAATTATAATTTAAAACTTTCTGTTGTATTCCTATTTATACAGCCAATCACCAACAAATCTACAATCTTTTTCTTAAATCTCTTTGTATATAAATAATTAAAACTTAGCAAATAGTAAATCCTTTAAACGAAAAAACTAAGAATATATGATATTCTTTTATATTCTCTCTAAGATACAATTTCTCTAGATTAAAAGCATTTGTTTATTGTAAGATGTATCATTATAAAGATATATCTATATTATATATAAAGGCTTTAGTCTTTAAAATATTTACTAGCAACTAATATTTCTATAGCAATCTAAAGATTCTCTTTCTTCTATTTAGTAATTTATGTAACTTTCAATTTAAAATAGTTCTTTCTTCTTGATAAGTCAAATAGCTTATATTTAATTTAACTAAACTCTAGATATAATTAGTTTACAGTTATGAAGAGATTATTTAAATATGATTACTAAGCTTTACATTAAGATATTGATATCTATTATATTTATTCAGAATAAAGCTTTAAAAGCACTCTAATATTATAAATGGACTTAATAGATTTAATATCTTTAACATGCTTAGTATATCAAAAGCTGTAAATAAGCTATTATAATTTCAACTTACCAAATGTATTGGCTTTATGTAAGCTTACTATTTCTCTCTTAGCTAGTTATCTTATCCTTTTATCAGCCTTTTTTATCTAAAAATAGTCTTTTTGCGATTTATAAGAAGCAAATAAATGTGCTTTAGCAAGCTAATCTAGAGCTATGGAATTACAACTATATTTTCGCTGACAGTTGGCAAAGTATGAAGAAACCTTCACTTGCTCTGATAAGAATAGGATAGAATAAATAAGTTATAAGAATGAGAGAATTTTCTGACTTTAAGATGCTTGAAAGAATAATTTTGTACTATATAATTATAGAACTACAAAGAATGGATAACCCTTTCTTTATTAGATAGCATAAGCTTTATTACTTAATTTAGAACCATTAAATTACTAAAATTTTAGACTTAAGAAAGAATGGATAATTCAATAAAACTGGTAGAAATAGCATTACTAAGACATTGCTTTTACAAAATTAAAAGATGCATTAAGAAGACTGTTGATCTATATAAAAGGTAAGAGATTTATTACTGTTTAATCAAATCTCATTTATCTTTTAAACTTATACGATAAACTTAGAAGCACAGACATTCATCTTAATCCTAAATTCTTCTAAAAGAAGATTTTATTGCCTTAAATTAAAGAATTACTTAATCAAATATTTTAGAAGTTTATAAGTTTAAGAGGAACTATCAATTTTAAATTAGGAAGTTAACTAGAAAGCCTAATTCTCAAAGAATAACCTTAAATTTTTTATATTTGCTTAGTAAATCTTAGAGATTAATCAATCCTTCTAGAGAAAGTACATAGACTTTCTAAGAAAAAAGCCACGTGCTGCTCTCATCCAATCAAACATTAAAATTAAATTATAGGAAATCCTTAGGAGACTAAAAGCGAATACAAAACTAGAATAAATATTTTCATAGTTTATGGTTAAATATTCAAAAGAGCCATCCATAAAGAAATGAAGTCTGTAGAAGATAAATCAAATTGAAAAACTAAAAAAGTAATTGACTTCTCCATCTAATAAAGATAAGAAGTAATAAACTAAGATAATAAACACTCTCAGATTATAAAATTCTAACTCATATCGAATTTTTTTTAAAGAAGTAATTCAAAATGTTTCAGCTGCTTAGAGATTTTAGGATTATAGTAGAAACATTTAAAAATACAAATTTATCTTATTTTAAAATGTTTCAATGGAAATACAAAACATTTTTCAAGTTATTGAATAAATTTTATTTAGGTAGAATGTTAAATGATGAAAACCTTTATCAAGATTCTAAGAAAATATTTCTAATTTATAAAAATATTAATAAAATATTCTAAATAAGCTTAGCAATGCTAAAATTTATAAAATTCTCTATATTTAATGATTTAAGCATAAATTATTTTACTATATTAAGAAGAATAATTGAAGTTAAAAGTTATCTCTCACTCAGGAAAATAATATCTTTTTATCTCTAGGTCTTACTTTTGCAGCTTAGCATATTGAAATTTCCCCTTCAATATCTTCCATATCTAATTTAAGTCTATTTTTTCGTTTTTCATTCTGGATTTTTTCAGGTAACCCTCTAGAAATATCTTCATCAATATCTTCCAGATATAATGCTTATACATTTCTTCTTGCTTTTTTTTGCTCTCTTGCATTATTTTATTTCTTAAGTTCTTCATTTTGATCTTATATATAAAGTTATTAGTTATAACTATTATCTAAATGGTTAAATTAGATATTTGGTTGATTTTTATTTTAGAGATTAAATAACTAATTACTTTCTCTTTTAGTTGAAGTTTGATTATATTCATTTGTTATATCTAGTTTTGTTATTTAAGTGTTTGAACTATTAGTTTCACTTTGTACTTTCTTAAGATTCTTTTTCAATTAGAAAATTTTTACCAAATCAGCGATAATTAAATAGATCTAAAACAGCAAGCTAAGTAGTGTAAACCCACAGCACATAAGAGAGATAATAATTCCAAATTAGCTTCATTTTTCCCCCATTTCTTGTTTAATATCTTAATTAGCTAGGAAGGCAAAGTTGGAGAAGGCTAGCAACGAAATAAATACTTCTGTTACAATTTGCATGTAGAAATTACTTTTTCTTTCTAAAACTTTATGTTCTATAACGTATCAAATTTAGAAAAAGCTAGTAAAAAGGAAAATCAAAATTTGGAAGAAAATCAGGTCTCTGAGAAAGACAATCACTAAGGCTATAAAAGCTCTTCTTACTGTAAATAGACTGTAGTATAAATAAGGCTAATAATCATCATTTTTGGATATTTCTTCTAACAAGCACGCATAGGTTATATAATATTACCCTACTTTGGACTTATTATTCACTAACTAATATTATTTCTATGGATCGTAAATTCTATAAAAGTATAAAGATTTTAAGGTAATCAAAACAATGAAAAAAATTAAGAAAATCTATAATAAAAAAATTACCAAACAGATGATAGAAAGAATGCTGTTAAAGATACTAAAAAAGGAGTTTCATTAAGTGAAACTTAGTTATAAGAAAGTAGCTAAAGATAAATCAGCGAATTTAGTTAGAATCAGAGCTATTAAAAGTTTATGCTTTATGAAACTATTGAAAAAGGTTTTTATTTTCTAACCAAGCCATGGAATAAAATAAAATCTAGGAATTATTAGATACAACAATGCTACTATTATTATATTCTACAAAGGCTAGATTGCATTACTCAGAAACAAGTAATTGTTAATGCTTTGCTAGTTGTACTGTTTATCTAATAGTTGGGATTATTCTGGGTTCAAGTTTGCAAAAGAATCTACTAGAGAATAAAGTAAAGAGTCTTTTTAGCTTAATTCTTTATAATATGCACTGAGAGTATTAGGTTTTTCACAATTTATTAATCCGTTTAATCAAATAAGTTGCACAGTAACTACTAACTAAAATACTCTTTAAAATGCTCCTCCTCCAACTGAAAGAGTTAAAACGGATGCTAATGCAAAAATTGCACCTGAAGTGTAAAGAGAAATATTTGTTATGAGAGAAGCTGAATTGACAATATTTCTTTCTTATTAAGTAAGTTCTTTTTTATTTTCTTCTTAGCATTTGTAATACTTTAAAGATTCTTCAGAAGAACATATCAAGCAGTCCTTTTAGTTCTCATCGCAAGAAATACATTTTTACTTCTAGCATAAGCCACAATACTCATCTTCTTCTGTGTTATTAATTGTTATATTTCAGCAATTCTAAAAGCATTAGTCACTATAGACTATATAATCTTGTGAGCAAAGGGTACAAATGCTTGAGTTTAAGCATTGAGTGCAATGTGGAATAACTTCACAAGGCTAACATTTTTTACTTTAATCTAAGTAAAATTCAGATTTGCAAGTCTTACATTTAAGATTATCTTGACACTAACTACAATTGTCCACTTCACACAACTAGCATTTCCCCTAGTCATTCAAAAAATATCCATCTTAGCATTCTTCACATCAATTTTCAGATTAGCATCTTTAACAGTTCTATATTAGATCAGAGCAATTTGTACATCCTTAAGCTGAAGTATTAATTAACTAATTTTCCAAGCAAGTGCAAGAGTTGTTCTTATTTAATGAAAAGGTATCTTTACACTTGTTGCATTAAATTAAGTTGCAAGATATGCAGTTAGGATACATCTCATTACACGGAATACAAGTACCTTGATTTAAAGTTTCTGTATCTTAGCATTGATCTCTGCATTAATTTTAGCTTAAAACTTTAGGAAAAAAGCATTTATTACAATTGCTTTTTGAACAATATTGGCAACCTTCTATCAGTTAACTACAAAGTTCGCAAGAATAGTCGCTTAAATAATAAGTACCTTGACACTATAAGCAATTAGTCATATTGCATTCTATGCAACTTTCTCATTTTGAGGAGCATAACTCGCAAATCCTATTATTATTAAAGTCTTGCTCTCCTATAGAACAGTTTTCCTAACATTTATTCTAAGATAATTTAAGATTTTTACATTAGAAGCAAGAATCTCCGTCAAGGGAGCAAGAAATGCAGTCTTCTAGTTCTTGAGAGCAATTCTGGCAGCTTTAGTTTTAAGAATCGAAAAACTATCCTAAAGAACATTCTAAGCAAGTTTTATTTTATTTACTACAAATCAAACAGCCATCAAAATATACAAAGCAATCTTAGCAAACAAAGTCTTAGTCATAATCTTACTAATTATCATCACATTATGACTTACATATTTAATTTCCAAGGTAAAATGGACTGGCACATTTAGTACAAATTAATCCAAGTTAATCACAATTTTAGCAATTTTAAATTATTTCTGAGCATTAGTCACATATACCATCGTTATTTGAATCTTATTAATCTTATAAGCAGGAATCTTAGCAAATTCCATGTGTTAGTTTTTTGTCTTATTAACATCACTAGCAAATATTTTAACTACATAAAATACATCCAGTTTGTAAACTTTCACAAGGTTAGCAACTATCACTTTTAAGCTGATAACCACTCGTACATAAGGAACATGTACTTCCATCTTGTGTGCACCGAGTACATCCTGGAATTTCTTCACTGCAAGGTTAGCAAACATCATCATTATCTTTGTCTTATTAATCAAACTAACAGACTTCAGCACATTCATTGTGAGTTAGTTTTTTTCCAGCTATACATTTTTAGCACTAATCTGAATAACAAGTCAAACAATCAGCTATCAATTAGGAACATATCTAACAACTATCACTTTTAAGTTGATAACCACTCGTACATAAGGAACATGTACTTCCATCTTGTGTGCACCGAGTACATCCTGGAAATATTTCACTGCAAGGTTAGCAAACATCATCATTATCTTTGTCTTATTGACCAGATTAGCAGGATTCAGCACATTCATTGTGAGTTAATTTTTTTCCAGCTATACATTTATAACATGTTGTTTGATAGCATTTTTAGCATTATTCTATAAGGCATGCTTAGCATTATGAAATAGTTAAGTCATAGTAATATCCTGAATCGCAAATTACGCAGTTTGTAATTTTTTCTTTACAATTTATTCCATAAACTATTATATTATCAAAAAAAACATTATTCGCTTAGTTATCATTAAGATTTCAGTCTGCTAAAACTATTTATATGGTTTATATTTTTTCAAAGTCAGAAAATGAATAACATATTTTTTGTCAAGTACTAGATTCTTTTATTGGTAGTACTTTAACTTACGAGTATCATTAGTAATTCGTATTAGTCGATATCTGTCAAAATAATTTAGAATTTGACTCATAGCCGAAAGTTCCACCTGAATTTGAACTAATAATTGTATCGGATCTATAGTTGAAAGTCACAATATACTAATTTTAAGGATTATAGATAGGTAAAGATTTTAAATTTCCTGTATTAGTTACTTAGTTGAAGCTAAGACATTTGTTGGAAGTATTAGTTGAATCTTATATAATTTAGCTAAATTAATTCATTTATCATTTACTTAAATCATTTTCAAAATCATCTTCAAATAATTTCTCCACTATTGCTCAGTCTTTTAATTAATCTTCAATGCTTTCTTGGCAATCCAATCCTATCACGCTTATATCATCAAAAAATACATCATTTGCAGCCCTGCTAGAACCACCTCAGTCTTCAACTTATATTCTTAACGGATCTGAATTTTTGAAGGATGCTGCTAAAAGTGGTACAAAAGTTTTGCCACTCAGAAGTAAATTAAATAAAGTTTATTTTACCCTAGGCAGAAGTATATCTATAACTTGATGCAAGTCATTCGTATTAAGAGGCATCTTAATTTTGATAGCCTATAAATCCTCCTACATCTACATTAATTTATTCTGATATAGTTCTAAATTTAAAGCAAAGGACATACAACTAAGATGGAGAAAAAAAAATCCGAAAAAATATCACCCCCTGAATTATGGCCTGTAAAGCATAAACAGTTGTTTTCTCTAATTTAAGTATCTGCAATGACGACTGCAGAACTAGAATCATCTTTTCTTGTTCATTAAGCAAGACCATTTTCAAAATCATCTTAGAATAAAACAGTTGATAAACATTAGGTGAAAAGGAAAAAATTAAGTAACATTTTCCTTAGAATTTAAACTTAATTAGAATATTTGACATTATATACTTTAAAATAAAAAAAGGATTAAAAGCTAGGATTTTATAAAGAGGATTGCAATTATTTCTTCCAAGGAAGTTATAATTTCTCTCTTATATTCACTTTTTAATCAAAGGGATATTTCTTCAATTTCTAACTCAATAGGCTAAGATATTTCAATTCAAAAATAAATCTTCTAGCATAAATAGTGAATCTATAAGACTCTTTATATTTAAATAACTTCTTGAGGATTTTAAGTTTCTCCAAGTTAAGCTCCTTTATTTTAGAGGCTTTATCAAATCACAAATTCTATAATTATTTTTTTATTTTAAGCCTTAAAATAAGTAAATGCATAATCGAAGATCGTTCTGCTTAAAGCATATTTAAGTTATTGATTTAAATCTTTATTTCATGAACTTATCGAATCCCTGTCTTGCTATCCAAACTTTTAAGACATTTTAAAATAATAGTCAAATTTTAATGAGTGAAGCTATCTTTTCAAAGCCTAGAGTAGATATTCAATTTTTTTATTTGGATTATTTAATTGATTTGTTAGAGAACTTAAAGGTTTTTAATTAAGATAAAATAGCAACAAAGCAGTTAATATAATAAAATTTTTATTTTATATTTACAAACTAGCAAAGCCAATACTTTACTTAGATTTTAGTCTAATTAAAGAAAAATCCTTTTAGTGGCTTAATGCTGGATAAATTATCATATCACCTTCATTTAGATAATCATTTGCAGTTTAAAATTAATTTAGGATGTAATAAATAATAGAGAATTGACTCTATTTTATTATGCTTATTGCTAATCTAATGCATAAATTTAAAGTAAATATATATCTGACTTTAAATAATTTAATAGAATAAATAGATTGCTTCCTTTAATCTTCTCTTTTGAAGTTAAGTTTTGCTTGTGTTCCTTTAATATCATTTAACGATGGTATTTAAGGAACTTTATTTAATTCAATTCTCTTTATTTAAATTAAGGTTTCTATTTTTATTATTTAATCTTAGATCTGTGTCACCACTAAAAATTTTTAATTATAAGGTCTTTCTTACCAAATTTTATGGAATCGTAAAGCCTAAAGCAAATTAAATATTTATCCTTTTTGCTTATTTTCTATTTAAGCTAATTAAATTTTAAAGCTTGATAAATATTTTTAAACCACTATTATAAACCAAACATAGATATAGCAATATTAGATTCGTAGATATAACTCAGCTATTGCATCTGAAAAGATTTATAGTTAATCTATTTATTTTATTTTTAATTTGCTTAATTAGTTAATATTTGTTCTTTACTTTCTAAAAGAAACTAGATAAACTAGCTAAAAATAAAGTGGTAATTGCAAATTATTTTATTTCAATTAAGTTAAGCTTAGTTAGATTTAATTTCTTAGAGTCAAATAATTTAATTATAAGGAGATAAATCCAAAAATGATTTAAATGAAAATCTCGTTCTAACTTACTTTTGACTAATAGCTTAATTATTTACTCTTAAATAGATTTATTTTTTCTTTAGCTAGATCACTTATCAATAAATCTCCTTTACTAAATCTATTTAAATACAAATACAACTTTTATCCTTTTAGTCTCTTTTAAACTAATAGTTGCTAAATTAGAACATACGATATACTTTTTACTTTATGCTGAAGCTTTTACAGTTTTAATCCCTTTGTTCTTTCTACTAATAGACTTTAATATAATGTTCAGATTGCTTAAATTAAATTAGATTTATTTAGTTATAAGATCATCTTTTTATCAGCTTATAGCTTGTAATTACCATAAAGCATAATGTGTATAATTATATTTAAACATAAGGAGTATAAGAATGGTTGAAATATTAATTTTAGATGCTTAGAAACTTAAAAGCTATAAAACTAGTTTCTAAAGTTAAAAATTGATTTATTATGCTAGATATCTACTTCAATATGCTAGTAGAGATAATAATATAACAATACCAGCACCCAAAAGCTTGAACTTTATCCAGTTTGCTACTTATTAATTAATAAAATTAAATTGGCAAAAAATAAGTTAAGGGAGTTCCATTAGAGCTTATTTATTTTATTCAGTATCTAAATATCTTCTATTCTTAAATCTATTTAAAGTAAATAGGAAGAATAAATCAAATGGCTAAACCAATTTAAAAATGATTCATAATACGTAGAAAATTAAGCAATTTTGGTATTAAATCAATTAAGGTGTATTTACGTTATTTAAAAACTTTTATTAAGTCGATATACTTTATGAATATAGCTAACTTAATAATTAAATCTTAGTAACTTAATTATTAGTTAGTGAATAAGTGATGTCTATTTTAATTTATCTAAGCAATCAATCATTATTTTCTAGATAAGTTCTATTATTTATAAATCTAGAAAGATCATTATCTTATTTCAGAATCCTTTCTTTATACAATTTAAATGAGTTTAATATTTATATCCTAAGCAGTTAAAAACTTGTCGAGTCTTATAATTTTTCTAATCTTTACAATATTTGATAATGAAACTTAATGTAAAATTACTATATTTATCATAGCCATTTTACTCTATGGCCATATAACTTTATTTTATTAGTTAGCAGTTGAAATTAAAACTAAATACAAAAGAAAAAGATTTAGAAGACACTCTCATTTAGCATATTAAAGTAGAGCAAAGTTTAATTTTTTAAGTATTGTCTTTATTTAAGATATATATCTTACCTTTATTTTTGCTTTTCTATTTATGAAAAAGTTATAATTAATACTTGAACTAATTTAAGAAGCTTTAAATATTTATTTTTTTGTGTTTCGACAAGCTTCGAAGAATTTCTTCTCTTATTTTCGTAAATTGATTATATCATTTCCAAAAGTAAAATTCTCAATTATAAATAAAATTATATATGAGTATTTGATTTTTTAAATTAGTTTAATAAGCAAGTTTGCATAATTTAAAATTGTTTTTTGATAGCTTCAATTAAAAATAATTAGAATTCTCTAGGCTTATTACTTACAAAGCTTTGCTTTTATAGTTTTAATATTTTATTCAAATGAAGGTTCAAAATTTAGCCAATGGCATTCAAATAAATCTCCAATTTTTTAATTTCATCAATTACAATTTAGAAATTTTCTTTGATAGCTAGTTATCTACTAACTAAGCCATGCATTATTCAGTCTCTTTTTAAAGTTTTATAATATAATTTTAACTCTTCAAATCTTATTTCTCATTACCCTATATCATTCTCAATGAAACTAATTTGAAGTTTGAATATTTCTTTCTTCACTCTTCAGCATATACATAGCCTAGAATTATCCATACATATTACTGAATATTCTTTTTAATGAAATAATTATTCTATGATTTAAGCTTATTTAGTGAGTTGTTAAAGGGTTTGATACTTTGATAAAGCTATTATAATTATCTATTTATCTTGCTACCTTTATTATCTTCATTTTGGTTATAGAAATAAAGCTTTATTTTAATATGACTAAGCTGTTTAAATGATTTAACGAAATAGAAACTAAAAATAATTATTGCTTCTTGTACCTTTTTTATTTGAAATATGATCCCTCTATTTCAAGTTTATACTAAGAAGTTCATTACAAAATACTTGTGAAAATAAATGAATAAAAGTATGTAAAAGCTATAAGTAAAAAGATTGCTATATTTTCAATTATTGGTAAAATGTTAAGACTCAGCATGAAAATATATAATCTAAAGCCCAGTCTCTTTACTCTAGTGCTAAGTGGGAAATAACTCTACAAAGTATTAAATGCTTGTTATAAGTTTGTAAAGTATAAGCAAATTAAGCTAAAGCTAAATTTATTATCTAACTAGTGGGCTAAGTTATCTATCTAAAATTAATGAAAGCTAACATTCCAAGTAAGATAAAATTCTCCTTTGATTTTCATTTCCAGAATTACAAATTCCTAATATTATCAAGCTCTTAATGCTTATATATCAAGCAGTATGGAATACTTAGTATAATTATGAAATAAAATCTGAATTTAAGAGACCTAATGTATAATAAAATACTATCATATTAGTTTCAAATCTAATATTCATTAAGTAAACTTCATAATCTTATATACTCATCAATAGCTTTATTAAAATAGCTTTTAGGAATAACTTAGTTAAAATTTTTTTGTAACTAGGAAGCACTTTAATAATGAATAAACAGTCATATGAGTATCTATTTTATTAAGTATTTCTTGTTTAAGTAAATTATTTACCTTCTTCTATATTTCTAGATTATTTAGGAAAATATACTAATATAGTAATAATATCGATAGCATTAAACAAATTATAAGATTAGATAAGCATCATACTACAAATCTCTTCATAATTATACTAAGATTTTGATATATTTCATTTTAACAAATGATTTATATGATAAAGCTACTCTAAAGAGAAATATACAGTTAATTACAGTGCTACTTATACTTATAGTTCTGATGATAAATATTTGCAAAATATCTTAATCTTAAATAAATGCTTTAATTAGCTGTAAGAATGATCAGCAAAACATCCAACTTGCTTATCTTTATTTTATATTATGAGGCTATCTTTTGAAAGTTATACCTTGTTATGAAATATTCACTTGTAACTATTTCATCAGCTTTAAATTAGTCTTTCATCATATCTAAATTTAAACTTAATTGATATAATTAAATATTTGCTTAATATAAAATCTAAAAGCTTTATAAAATAGGTAGGAAAGAAAAAAGCATTGAATTACTAGAATAGGATAAAATGCTTGAATCGAAAAGGAATACATTTTATATTGAACTGCAGACTAAAATTATAATATTGTTCTTACCATTTTAAAGAGATAGACAAGCTACCTTGTTATTGATACTTTGATTTATTAGTTCGTATAGAAATTAATAAAAAGTTAGTGAAAGCTACTCAATAAACCATACAAAGTTTATTATAAATCAGTCAGAAAATTATAAAACCTTTCAATTTCTCTTGACTACTTTAATTTTTTATTTAAGTATCAGATCCAAAATTCCAGATAAGTTTAGTTAAAAGAAGAAGCTTTTAAAACTAGAACTGTATAATAATAAAATGAAATAGCAGAATAAAATAGAAATTTCTAGAAGAGTTTAGATGTAAAATATATTTATAATCTGATGTTTGTTATTAATAGTCATCAAATCAAATTATTAATGATTAGAGTTATGAAATCTATACTTAATATCTATTTTACATTATAAATAGAGTGTATGTATTTTAAAATGAAGAGAGAGGAAGGGTTTAATTGTATTATATCTTATAAAGATACTTATAATTTTATTTAAATTTCTCCTAAAATTATATAGAGGACATAGTACTTTAATTTTAATATTTTTAGTAAGTTTAATAAACTAAGAAGCATAATGAAATAGAATTATTTAAAGGAGCTTTAATTTATTACAGTGATATAGTTAAGAAAATAAAGGTTAATTATTTCTTTATTAAAAACAGCGATTTTTAACTAAAGATCTTTCTTGCTATTTTTATAAAAAGAAAATTTAGAAAAAATTATTTTTTTATCTGTTGGTCTTTAATTTATTTTAGGACCTAGATAAATTATTAATTTATAAGTAAGAATTTTAAAATTATTGTTTGAGTTATAGAGTTCAATTCTCTAATTTAATATTTGCTTTCACTTCCATCGATTCCAATTTTTCTAAAGGTTATATATTTTAAGAGTCTTATCTACATTCTTCTTTTTCTTCTTTGGCATTTATTCTAAATAATAAATATTTACTTGTCTAATTTCTCATGTAGCATACTCTGATCTAATGTGATGTCATTTTGTTGTTCTTGAGGATTTTTTTGTAAATGAGCTTTATTTTGCTATTTTTCGCTAATTATCTATTTTTGGCCAACTTCATTTAGTTACTCTTTTTCATTTTTATCTGATGAATCATCTTAATCTTCTTTATATTTTAGATCGAGTTTTTTGTTTCTGATAGATATCTTTCTTGAATAGCTCCTATGGCTTAGTAGTTCACTTAATATATTAACGTTAACTGATGGTTTAAAAGCAAATCTAAACCAAAGAGTATTGTCTTACTTCTGTCTATATAAATACTTGGGGAAATATTTTAGCATTAATATCAGAGTTACTGAAATAATGAGAAATCAGCCAAAAAATAGCAATAGAACTCATACTAGTTAATTGCTTAATCCTGCAGTCATACTTAATATAGCTATTATTTCAGTTCAAATTACTATAAAGCAACAACCTAATTAAAGGCAGTTAAGTCTACCATAATTTCAAGCTCTTAATTTAAGAATCAAGATAGTGAATATACCAAATGAAATAACATAAACCACAGCATGCGTCTTTTTATAAGTAAAGCCTATTGATTGCTATAGCAAAATTGAATATACTTAGAATAAAATTTGTACAATTGAAAAATTAGTTGATTACTTTATGACTGTTTCGATTTAAATTTACTGAGTTAAAGGTCTTAAGAAGCAAATAGATGGAATATAGAAAAATAAGCATAATGATCCAATAATTACTTATCAGATATGATCACCTTATCAACATCAAGTCTTACAACTTTTTTATAAGTAACTTTCCTTAAAATCAATCTGACCATCTTTGTTTTAATCCACAGCATCTACACATCTATACACATCACTTATAGTATATAGAACAGGTATTATACTAATTTGGCTTAATATAGGTATTAGATGGAATGAAATCGTAGTTACTTACTTTCCAATTCAGCATTACCATCTCTCTTCTAATCTTAAAGAAGTTAATATCAAAAGTATGTTTCATGAAAAAGAAATAAGCAACATTATATAAAACAACTGCCATCAGTATTGCTTACTAGATATATTACTTATTTAGATATCAAACTTAAAAATATTGAAAATATTCTAGAGATCTCCTTAAATGTCCTATAGACAAGCACCAACTGAAATATATTAGCATTGTACGATAAAAAATATGATATACTATAGTCCATCAGTAAAAGTCATTTCTTTTTTTTCTCCTAGTTCTTAAACTTCCAAATTTTTTCATCTTTTGTAACTAGCAAAAGAAAATAAAAGTGTTAAAATAACTCATGTAGAGTTAAATACATAAACTATTATTTCGCCATCGTGAAAACTCTAAATATCTCTGGATCTAAAAGGACAGTCTATATCCTCTATGTAATCTTTTGGAATGTTCGTTGATCCATCTCCTCAAACAACTTCTTTATTAAGAGAAATTACAACTGAGCATGTTGTGCATATTGTGCCAATAGTTTCATCCATCCAATCCTTTTATTAGTTATCATTTCTCACATTTATAATATCGTAAATTTTTAGATCTGGATCATTTGATTATTTTTCTATTTAAAGCTTTCCTTAGCATCCTAATACCTTTACTTTTCTTAAAGCATCAATTAAACTTTAGTTATCTTCATAATTTTATCCTTACTTTATTAAATAATCTATAGCTGTTCCTATTAAAAGAACTGAATCAAAGCTAAAGCAAGCTAGTCAGTAAGGTTCTGTTCCATATATTTTTTAGTATTATTTCTTAACTAAATCGCCATACTCGCCGTAGTATGAGGAAGGAGTATATGATAAAGCTCCTTTAATCACTTCAAAGCTTTTTTTCAGTTAAATATCAGTATCTGATGCTTAGATTCATTCTGGAACTATTCATTCGTTTGCTAATCACACTCAATCGCCTGCTCTTGCTCCTAGATCATACATATAAGGAAATATTTTATAGTAAACATCTCATTGAAAGCAAACGCATATTCCTATCCTCGCTCCACTTTCTTAAAATGCTCTTATAATTGGTTTTCAATCTTCATCCGTATAATTCGATTTTTCTAGGTTATATTATCTTAAGTTTTTAGGATTAGCTATTTCAATTCCTCGTTGCTCTGCTTACTTTATAATATCTAAGCCAAGATCTTCGCATCATTTATCTGTACAGTACATAACAGCAATCTTCTTTCAGTTATAAATTTGAATGACTCTTGTTTATAGATAAGACATATAAGAATCTGAATATATCGTTCTAACAAAGCTTGAGTAAGCTGTTTTATTAGATAGCTCTGCATTTGTAGTGACTGCTCCTATCATTGGAATGAAATTATTTTTCTGATATAAGAATTATAATCAATTTCAAGTCATCCATGAAGTATAAGGAGCAAGCATTCCAACTCCAAAAAAACCTTATTGTTTCTCATATTATATCTCTGCATACTTATCATCTCAAATTGATGCTCCTATTCCATAACCAATACTCTTAAGAAGGAAGTTTTATAAGATATCATTTCTTTAATTTATTTCAATAAATCCTTACAAAGTTCCATTGATAGGATCAATTTAAGAAGGAACCCATGATCCATCTGAATTAGAGATATTCGAAGAATAGAAAATTTCAATTTGTACTTTATCGAACGGAGGATTTTCAGCTTCTCCCAAGTATAGCATTTTTTGGGTGAAAGTAATGGTTTCCTCTTCAACATCAATATAACCTACTTCTTTAATTTAATTTCCTTACAAATTGTAAATAATAAACTTGTACTTCTTTTAATCTTCTCCTTCAATTCATTTCTAAATTGCTAGAGGCTTTTACTTTTAGTTTAAAAGATCTACTACTTTAGAAAAGGATTAATTGAAATAATCTAATTATAGTTCTTCTAAGGATTTGTATCTTCCTAGTGAAATTAATATTATTCCTTAAGGATAAAATTAAGTAGAGTTTAGATTTAAATTTTTCTAGATTTCAAAGAAGGCAAGTTGGTCAAATATTCATTAGTAATTTCGGGTGTTGATAAATAAATCATTAGCTATTTCTATAAGATATTGTAGGCTTTTACCATCACCAAAAAATAAAAATATGTTCAGTCCTAGAACTTTTAATGAACTACCAAAAAAAAATGAATCTCTGCTTTTATCTATTTTTATTGGATTCAAATACTTATACTTGATATCCAGTAATTCGCTTTACTAAATTATATCTATAGCATTTTCTAAATCAGAATCCAAAAAGATGCCAATCCGTTTCCAGTTATAATAGTATAATAGCTTTATTAAAGCTTCTTATTCTTTTGACTGTTTAGGATCAGTAAAGACAGTATAATTTCATCATGTCTTAAACTTTTATTGCCCAATTACCATATGAATTATTTATCTTTCATGACAGCTTTTCGATAATCAAAAAGTGAGTATTTTTGATAGTGTAATATCGATGACTAGTTAAGTGTTTGCACTATTATTTTGTAAAGCTAAATCGACATTATATTAATTATCAATTTATAATTGTTTAACTTCTACCTATCATGTCTATTAAATTTCCTAAGCAAGTCTATCTATAAAATCTTAATTTGATTTTTCACTATTAATTATAATTATTTGATATGCCAGATTCATGCAAATAATCCCTTGTAGTATGAGTTATCCTAGTAGCACCATTATTATTAATTTCAAGCTTTATTTAATAAGTATTATCCTTATATATTTGATAAAGCTTAATTTATAGTTAAAAGTCAAACGATAAATACTAAAAAGCCTCCTTAGTTTAGTTGAATTTTATACTTGCAAAGATTTAAAATTTATATCTAATAAATACTCTTTATTAGCTCTATTTTAAGTGATTTATGAATTTATGCCTAGCATATGCATATTGCTATGTTTTAAGAAAGAGCAAACTATTACTACATAGATATATTTGATTTCACTGCTTTTTCTTTATTTTATAGTTTGAGTTAATATACTAAAATGATTCAGAGCTTATAAGCCTCTTACCTTCTTCTATATATTTATCTATTTTATAAAGCTATTTTAAATATAAAGCCTTTCTTTAATTTCTCCTACCTTCAAACTCCTTTATAATATACTTATTTTTGTCTTAATTTATAAAAAAAAGTTGCTCTTAGTTTGAAAAGGTTGACTAAATGAGAAATTAAAGATAAAATGTATTGCATGCAAAGATAAAGGATATAAATTATCTAAATACTCTAGCCTTTTAGTCTATATTAATAGAGATTTCTACTAGCACTATATTAAAATTAATAAGATAAAGAAGATAAATCTTAGTACAATAATCTAAGCAGACTTGGAATTTTTAGGATACAAACTTTATATGTAGGAACCTTTAAATGTACTAAAATAAAACTTTGATTTACATTTTTAAATTGTAATCTAACTTTTCAGCATTCCTTTGCTTAGATAATAAAAATTAAGGAATTTTGCAAAAAAGCAGAATTTTGGATATTAGCAAAATTAGCTTATTCTTATTTAGTCAAAGAAGCAAGTGAGAAAACTATGCCATTATCGTTATATGAAATTAAGTTTCTTAAATTGATAATTAAATACAAATTAGTAAGAGGAAATTGAAAGTAAATGAGAATTAATTAGATCTTAGACTCAGTTAAGGTATTATGATAGAAGGATTAATAAGCAACAGTGAAAATAGATTGAAAATAGCCAGTTAAGTTATATTAGTAAAAGAGATTTTAATCTGACTATTTTTAAAGAACAATAAATATATAATATAGATTTAAAGTTCTTTATTTTTGTTGTTCAAAGCTTTTTTATAAATATAAGCTTTTTTGATCTTTATAAGTAAATTCTATGAATGAAGGTGTAAAACTACTCAAAATAAATATTAAATTACCAATAATTTCTAACTATTAATTCTTTACATACCTTTAGTTCAGATAACTTTGTATTAGTGAAATAAAAAAGACAGGGAATTTAAAAAGGAAAGGGGTTAAAAATTGATTTATGGATAAATAAATTTAATATATAAAAGTAAAGATAATTGGAGTAATTATTTACCTATACATTTCAATCACATGTGTATTTTTCTAAGACTCTGCATAATGCTTGCTAGTCATTTAGCCATTTAATGATTTAATAGGATAAAGCCATAAGTATTTATACTACTTTCTATCGAAATTTAAATAAATTGATATAAAGAAGAACTTATTAGTAAAATATCAAAGAAAGCTAGTAGAAATATAGAAATCCTTTAATTATCTTAAAGCAATTTATTTTTACTAGATATTTGTTTAAACATAACTAGGAAAATAGAAGATATGCATTGTCATAATAAACTTACTTTTGGATAAAATAATTGATATAGAACTTAATAGAATTACTAATAGCATAATGAAATCGAACATGATATATCATTTTAGTAGTAAGTATATAATAGAGCAAGTAACTAACTTGTTAAAATTCTTAGTATTATAAAGCAACTTAAGCTTAAATTAAAAATCTATTTATTAAGAATAATTAAATATCTCTAAATCTAAGAATTAGACAGGAAAATTGACATTAAGCTGAATATTTAGAACCATAGCTTTATAATAAGTTTATACGAATGTAGTTTGATAAGAAAAATCAGGAGAATGATAAAATAATCAATTAAACATCTAGAAGATTAAAAGATAAAATAAGTATTTAAAAGAGTAAGGGTTTGAGATAATGATGAGTAATTTATAAAATAGAATTTAGCATAAATAACTAGCTCAATGTCTATTATATAAAAAACAAACATAGTAGTTAAAGACAATTCTGTCCATTCCCCACTCCCTTCTCTATTTTAAATTTTCTTTTTAACTAAGTATGCCTTGCTAATTTATTTTTATCTTATACAGTTTGCTTTATTTAATGTACAAATCATAAAAAATAACAATTAAGAAAATTAAAATTTATAAGGAGTAACTGAGTTGTCTATTACTTAGGTAATTAAAGTAAAAATGGCTAGAATTATAATAATTTTTTCTAGCCAATTAATTAATTTAATTATTAACCCTCTAAGCAATGCTCCACTAATTCAATTTATTCTTTCCATATCTTAATTATTTCAAATTACCTATCTTAGCTTCCTATTAATATATTCATGCATATAAGACTAGCATTGGTATACCACTATCTACTGGCATTCCTTTTATTTTACTTCTTTAATTAAAATTTTATGATTATGTCCTTATGTTTACCTTTGAGAAAGAGTATTTGACCTATCTCCCTAAAATTTATTTTCTAGTAATTTAAAATAAAATAAGAGCATACTTACTTAATTAACGTAGTTATAACTAAAGAGAGAAGATAAAATAAGTGTATGATACTGGTAAGTGTTTAATACTGAATATAAATATATTAGTGATTAAGATATTAATACTTTCAAATTATAATCAATATATTTAGGATTATTTCATTAAACTCCAAGATTATTAATAACGAGAAGCTAAATTATCAAAAGAGATCATTTTAAATTTATATATCTATAAAGGAAAAAAACTATTTTTGAATATTAAGAAGAAAGGAAGCAATTCTTATCACTGGAATTCAATAAATTTTAGCTTCTTAGGTTAGGTACCAAGCGATAAGTAGTAAAGATAATAGCTAATAAAAAGGAAAATTAAAATATTAATTATATTTCTCCTTTTTAGTTTTATTATCTGAACATCAATAAGTTATTACAATCTAAAAATATTAATAGATTTTAAATTTAGCATGAAGCACTTAATTTAATACTAAAAATTAAGCAGGTATATACTTAAAACTATTTAGATAACTTTAGCTGTTCATCAAATAGTATTATGATGAGTTATTAATTTAAATTAAGAAACAAATTACTACTATAATCCCAACTCATTCGACTTTTAGCTTCTATTTGATTCTTTACTAGTAAATCTTATGTAAACTTTCTTTTTATATAGAAACAAGTGCTTTTATTAAAATACCTCCTTTTATACTAGAAACTACTAACGATAGTCTATTACGTTTTAGCAATAAATACAACTTTATTAGCAAATAGAGTGATACATGTATAAACTATAAATACTGAAATAAATTTAAATTAGATATATTCAAATGAATTGATATATTTAAGTACTCTTACTACTATAACTAAATCTCTCTAATTTAATGTTTATAATTAAGCATTTACTAAAAGCTATATGCATTTAAAACTCCTTTATCTTTAGTTTGATTCTAATATTCTATGAAATCTAATTATGTAGGATATTTACAAATATAGGAGTATAAGTATCCCTTATAATGAAATAATAGAGTAATAATTAATTATTCACTATAGTTGCTATTTAACCTTTGTAAGTCTAATACTCTTATTCTTATTTTACTCTTCACTATTACAAATTTTAAATATGCTCTAGATTTATTTTTCTTCTATTGCTAGATAAATGTATGCTAAAATAACCCATAAAATAGCTTCTTTAATTATTAGAAAGTAACTCAAATAACCTATAAAAAGAAAGGAAGCTAGATATTAAGTTTTTTAGCTTATAGTTAAATTCTTACTTAATTCATTATTTAAGAAGCCTCCTCAATGGTCACTAAAATATCATACAAGTCCACATTTCAATTTTTAAATTTTCCAGCTTTTGAATTAAAAATTTAAGGAAATAGAAAAGACAAAATAATGAAAATAAGTTTATAATTAAAGACTTTTTACTATATAAATGAACTATCTTTTTTGATTTAGATATGAGCTAATAATTTCAGTTAGAAGTACAAGCTTTATAAGATTAGTTAGATATTAGACAAATATTTTCTTTTTTTAAAGCAAATCAAATTTTTTATATTGTAATAGTATTTTATTAATAAAGTAGCTTAAGCTATATGCTCTATTTATGCAGGCTCTACTTTTAAAGATTTTGGGAACTCCTAAGTTCTAATTTAATATAATCTATCTTTAGAACTTAAATGATAGGAGCTAATTCCAATGTAAATTTTCTAGATAAATAATGCTAATTAAATGATAAGCATTTTAGAAAGAGAAAATAACTGATTATCTTAAAAGATGCTACATAAAGTCAGATTGTACTAAGAGAGAAGACTAGGCTAATAAATAGTAAATTAGAGTATAAAGAACTTAGATAGATTTATCTTAACTTAATTATTAGCATAGATCCTATTTAATTCTAATTTATATATCTTCTAAATAAAATCATCATCAAGTACTATTCTTTGCTTTAAATATAAACCAAACAAATATAATTTCTATTAAAGCAAGCTCTTGTAGGAAATAGATGTCTTAATGGTACTTAAAACTAAGTATTTATGATCTTCATGCGAATATATTATAAATAATAGATAGCAAATAAAGAATATTCAGTCATAATAGAAGTAAAATAATAAAAGCATAATAAGAAATTATTGATATTGCTATTTCCTTCATCTCTCATAGAATTATCTATTAATATCCATTCTCTATTGAAGATTAGCGTACATTTTTGTAATGTTTCTAACGGAAAATCAAGCCTTGCATAAATAAATTTTACTCACTGCCAGTCAGTTATCAAATTCCTTTTGTGATTGAAATAGCAAGTTATTAGTTTTATGTTTAGTTTAAAGTTATTTTACTAATTTAGCTCTTTAAGATATTTAAGGACTTAGTAGTAAACTATAAAGATACTAGTTAATATAAGCCAATTAAGTATATAAGCTTATACTTAGTTTATTAGTTATAATAGCTATTGCTTATTTAATAAGAGAGGTAATATGCTTCCCTTGCTAATTTTAAAGATAGTTAACTATTATAAAATTATAGCAGCTAAAGTTAAGGATATTGCAATAAAGCTATATTTTGTGAAATATTTTTAATCAAAATGAACCTAAGAATCTCAAAAAAGGTATAGAAAAAAACAATAAGCAAACTCTTTAGTAGCTAAGATATAAAATAACAGTAAAACAGTCAAATAAAAGTTGAAGTTACTCACAAGATTAAAAGGTATAAGTTATTTAAATATGACAAGTTAATAAATAGAATGTAATATAACTGGCAGCATTTCAAAATATAATTGCATAGAAGCTA
Organism: Loxodes magnus; assembly: GCA_946699065.1. NCBI lineage: Eukaryota > Ciliophora > Karyorelictea > Loxodida > Loxodidae > Loxodes > Loxodes magnus. Next base: position 230,682 of record CAMPDV010000290.1, read on the forward strand.
TACTTAAACTTAAATTTACGCTTATAGAAATTAGTTTTTCTTAGATAAAGCTCTTAATAAAGCTTATAAGACTTATCATATTTAAAAAGCTATATTCTAGATATAAAAGGTAAATAATTCCTACTAACAATAGAACTTAAAGGTAATACCTATCTCTTTAAGAGCATTAATAAAATTGATATATCTATTAATTTAAGCTTATGGACTAAAAATGATAATGATATAAGCAAGAAGGCATTATGTGAAATGAAATTTATAAAAGGGATGGTAGATTATGAATAGAGAGGATGAAACTAAGATAAAGGGATTATATAATAATGAATTATGAGCATTAAATAGCTATAATATAATTATTTCTTACTAAATGCTTTATATCTAATAAATACTTATTGTTCCTTATAGCTTTTTAAACCTTACTAACTATTCATATTAATGGGGAATCTAGAAGTTTAGTAACCAGATTTGAGAATGCCAAATTTAAATGACGAAGATTAAAATTGAGAAAATGAATAAGACTTAAGATAAGGCTAAGGAGTTAAAATATATGATAATGAAGATGTTTATGATGGAAGCTGAGTTAATGGTAAAAGACATGGATATGGAGAATTTAAGTAGAAGAATGGAGACACGTATCAAGGATAATGAAATGAAGATAAAAGATAAGGCTAAGGCACTTAAAAATATTAAAATGGAGAAAGTTATGTAGGTTAATGGTTCCAAAATTAGATGCATGGAATGGGAGTTTATATATATTTAAACGGTGATAAATTTGAAGGAAATTGATATTAAAATAAGAGGAATAGTGAAGGAACTTATTACTATTGAAATGAAGATGTTTACAAAGGATAATTTTTAAATTAATAAAAGCATGGTAAAGGATAATATATATTCAGAAATGGAGATTAGTATAATGGAAATTGGGATTAAGATAAAAGATAAGGTGAAGGGGTTTAAACTTATTTAAATGGAGATAAGTATACAGGATTTTTTAATAATGGGAAAAGGTAAGACAAAGGAATCTACGAATTTAAAAATGAAGATAAATATGAAGGAGCATTCAATGATAACTTAAGATAAGGTAAAGGAAATCTATATTATAAAAACGGAGATATTTTTTAAGGTGATTGAAATAATGATCTAAGACATGGATAGGGAAAATATTAATATTTTTAAGGTGGATATTATGAAGGCGATTACGTTGAAAATAAACGACAAGGAAAAGGTAAAGAATAGTATAAAAATGGAGACTTTTATGAAGGAAATTGATTAAATGATTAAAAGAATGGTGAAGGAACTTATAAGCATAAAAATGGAAGCTTTTATAAAGGTAATTTTGAGTAAAACAAAAAACAAGGCTAAGGAAAAATAGAATATTAAAATGGGGATAAATATGAGGGGTATTGATATTAAGATATGAAGCAAGGCTAAGGAACTTATTCTTACAAAAACGGAGAAAAATACATTGGACAATGAATGAGTGATAATAAATAGGGTTAAGGAAAATATTTCTACTAGAATGAAGAAAATTATGATGGAGAATGGTAAAATGATGAAAAGCATGGGTAAGGAGTTTATACTTTTAAAAGAATAAATAATAAAAATACTAAATATGATGGTTAATGAAAGTAGAACTAAAAGCATGGATAAGGAGCATTTCATTATGCTAATGGGGATATTTATTAAGGATAATGATATGCTAATAAAAGAAATGGAGAAGGAACTTACACATATGCAAATGGTGAAATTTATAAAGGAACTTGGGTAAATGATTAACTAAATGGAGAAGTTTTATATACATATTAAAAATTAAAAATAATTGATGAAAAGTAGATCTGGAAAAATGGAAAGAAAACCTGAAAGAACCAATAATAAGATAAATATTTTTATATTTAGTTTTTTTAATATTCTATAGATAAATTACAAATAGTTAATTAATCTATAAATTTAGGTAGCAGTATTCCAGGACTTTTTCTTCGATTGCTTGGAAATGAGATCATAAAATTTGTTTTAGCATCTTTACTATTTTCTTTTCATAAATTTATTTACTAATATATCTAGAGTTTTTTAGAGCAACATTTTGGAAGAGCTTGTCAGATATCTAAAAATTTTGTTTGCAATCCCTAAGACAGATTTAATTTTTAATAGATAAATCTACTATTATGATCTAAGAAAGATGTGATAATAATTTAAACTCTATGTCGGATGCTAAAACGTTCTATAAAAGATATAGAAGCAAGATATGCCTGATCTTTTAAGAAGTTTGATTTCTTGCTAAATTTTAGCATTTTTTAAAAAGAGTTCAGTCTATATTCTTTGTTCTTATATCTATTGCCAAAGAATCAATCTTCAGTAACTAATTTGTAGAAAAATTTCAGTATTTAAGGTTTTAATTAGACCAAATTTACTATTTGAGACGATTAAATTTTTTTATATTTCCATTAATAAAAAACCACAAAATTTTAAATAAAGCTGATGGATTTCGAAGGAAACATAAGTAAAGTAATAATAATAAATAAAAAAAGTAGATCATAGTAGCAAAATGGATAATAAAGAAGGGATAGAATAGCAATCTAGCTAAGGTTAGTACTCAGAATTTATAAAAAAGAAAGATATTAATGAATGATAAACTAAATATGCTATATTAATAATTTAAGAAATATTCTCTTTAATTTTAAAATTTAAAAAAATGGAAAAAAACTCGAGAATCTAAACCTTGAATTCTAACCTTAAAGATCAATCTTAAGTCTCAGTTAACTAGCAAGAACCAAGAATTCAAAAAAGATAAATCTACTCCTGTTAAGGATTGGGAAATACGGAATTTCCTAGCAAACTGAAAAAGCTTGAGAAACCCCTTGAGCAAGACATTATTTAGCTTTATTCATTAATTGAGAAAATGAATATCAAATATAGATCCTGAAGGCGGAAAACTTGAATCTTCGGCTTCTTTTGTAAGATAGAAAAAAGGAAGATCAAGACTTGGTAAGTAAAGTTTAGTTTTAAATTGAAGCCTTAACTTCCTAATTTGAACTATTAGAAAAAAACCTAGAAGCAAATCAATAGAAAATTAAAGAAGAAATTCGATTACCAATCAAAAAAAACTAACTTCAATCAGAAAAGATGGAAATTGAAAAAAAGTAAACAGAATAAAAATTTTAATTTAAGCCTTTAATAAAACGTTGCTATTGTTGTCAAAAGGCTGGACATTTTTGGAGGTAATGTCCGAAGTGAAGAAGAGTGCTTGAGCAGCACCGTAAATAATTTAGAACATCGAGGAGGTTATATTATAACTACTCTGGAGGTATTTACAGAAAGAAGCTGATATTAGATGGTTCAAGTGTGACACTAATCAAACAGGATCTTGGTAATTAATAGTAACAGAATAAATAGCTTTAAAAGGACAACAATGACCTTAGAATTTGTTTAGAGAAACTGTAGAAAAATTACAAGAAGATGGAAGAAAAATTCTATGAGCTTATTGAAAAGAAAGAAGAATTATCTCAGTTTGAAATTGATTCAGATGAAGACATGTACAGTTGAGTATTGAATATAGAAATTTTTATTGTCTTTAATTTGAGGAAACATTTCCTCTAATTAAAGATGACCCTAACCCTTATAGTTAAAATTAATTAATTAATTAATAATTTAAGAAATTAATGAAGAGTTTAAATATAGTTATAAGATTTAAAAGCTGCTTCTCAAATAACTGGTATCCAAACATCACTTTATCTATTATTCCATGCTAAATCTAATTTTATTACTTTTACTGTTTTATTTTGAATGGTTTGTAATTTAATATCATTAATACTTCTGAGATAAAAAACTGAGAAAGGGGGAATTAAAACTTCACTTTCAGCTTCTACATTTAATTCATCTGATCCAAAAGCTGAAAGTTTATCTATTTTAGCAGCATTACAACAGTCTATTGGAATATTAATTTCAAATAATGATTAAGTTTTATTTCCATCTGTCTGTCAATCTAATCTTTTTGATGCATATTCTTTATTTAAAGTAGTTGCTAAATAATGTGGAATTCTAAATCCTTAGTCTAATTTTTTAATATCAAAATTTTAGAATGCTTCATCATCAATTGCCCTATAAACAGTATATGCCTTTAAATTATCATTAGTTCCATCATCAACAATGTATCTATTCATCATTCTCATTCAAGGAATCATATTTCTTATTAAAAGTTCGCATCTTTCTTATGTAAACTCTTTTCATTTGCATTTTTCATTTTTTTGATGCTATATATGACTTATTAAGGCTTTTGTTGAAGTTCATGCAAGATCATTCTGTTAACCCATAGTTCATAAACGAATGCTTGAATACTTTAATAAAGTGTTTTCGTCAGTAATTCCCTTTTTATCTCTAAAATGTGTAAGGCATTAATTCCAGGTGTCTAGAGCCTTTTTGCTCAGCTCTTCTCCTAAATTACTTAATCCTTATTCTATTTGCTGTCTTGTTTATCATTTTGATATTTTATCATACTCTTCTATGTAGAATAATTAAATTTTACTTAGCAGTTATTCATCTAAGAAAAGAACTTGATTTGCCATTTAAAAAAATAACTGATCATTAGCTTAAGTTTCTTCAAATTTTTATTACTATATTTCTGATTATTCAATGTACTCTTATATTTGATGTCTTTTCTTCAAGCAAAGACTAACTTAGCAATCATCGCAAACTTATCTTTTGCATTAATTGCATTATTTTTATTTCATACCGTTGCATCTTGCACACAAACTAGGAGATTACAGATTTTTAAATAAGCAATGAGATAAAAATAGAGTGAAAAGGAAATCAAAAATGAGCAAGTTAAGTAAATAACTCATAAAAAATCAGTATATTCAAGGGAGAGATGATTCTTAATCATAAACCACACACAAACTTAATGAGACAATAAAGGAGACTATAAGATAAATAATAGACATCATAGCAACTCATTTATTTTTCGCGTTTATTAAAACTGTAAAAAGTAATTTTATCAAGGAAACTAAAATTGATATGATAATTGCAGTTCAAACTTCTTAGTCTTCCTTCTGATCTTAGTTTTCATTCACGCTAGCAGATATCAAATTTCCAAAAAAACAAATAAAAATATTAGAAAAATTTATTAAGCTCATCCAAAAAATTTTCTAAATGTTACTTCTAAACTTTATGAATAGTCCAGTGAGCATTCAATAATTGAATAAAAATTTTAATTTCTATTAATAGCCCCCCTTTTTATAATCTTATTAATCTTCTACTTTATTTTCTTTTGTTCATTTTATTATAGTATATCAAAAGAAAATAAAAAATCAAAGAATAAATAAAAAAACTATGCATGCAAACGCATAGCTAGGAGCTGAATTTTAGAAACCCTTTTTTGAAGGGATTTTAATATTTGGTTAAGATTGATTTATTCTAACGAGTCCATATTATTTGCAACTACATATTAATGTATCATTATATGTTACTTTATCTAATTCGCAAATTTCTCCATTATCTCAGTTTTAGTTATTCTAGTTTCAAATCTAGCATTCTTAACCTTATATTGCTAAATTCTTTATTTTCATATAAAATTTAGCTGTTTCATATTATTTTAAAGGTGGTTGATCTAAAGTTACTATTCCTTTCTAATTTTATGTGCATGTTCTATAGACTTCAAATCCAACGTAGTTTTATTTGTTGTTATCATTTCTTTATAAAGGATTAGCATTAAATTATGCAAGCATAGCAACTAAGCATTTAGTTTTTTTAGTGAAATAAGTTTAAACCTGGGCATTATCTAGATAGAAATCAGTAGGAATTGTTTTAGAATCGAACATACCAATAAAAAACTAAACATTTTGATATTTAAACTGAAAACTTTATTAATTGGGTATTAAGTATCTCTAAGCAAATGATAATGAAGAAAGCTATACAATGTTTCAGAAATTGGATTAGTTAGCTTAAGTTTCTTTCATATATCTCCCTTTGAAGGGAATATTATTAACTCTTCTATTTCTCCTTTGTGTATTTGAATCCTCACTTTGCTATAAGGATATTTAAAATCCTAGTGACTTGTCTACTAAAGAAGTAATCATATCTAGTTGTTCATATGTAAATTAGAAATCTCCCCTTTAGTCAAAGCACTAGGATAGTGCTTTCATATAATTTTCATAATTATCAGAGGTTATATTCAAACTTATCTACTTAAGAATTTAAAGCGCAATAGAAAACTCTTCTCCATTATTTACTCAATATGGAATATAATTTAAAAGGTCTTTTAAGCTTTAAGAATCTAGTTAAGTAGTCTAATATATTTCTACTATCAAATCAAGTATGGAGTTCAATTGCTGTAGGCTTGAAGAAAAATTTCTATCTAGTAATGAATAAATGTTATAGGAATTATTTCAGTCTTGTCTCATAATTTCTATTGTTTTGTAGCTTTTTGAATAACCATACAAACCATCATATACATAAGCTACTACTGTTATATTCTCAAAATCTTCTTCTACTTATGGAAGTTGAAGAGTAATCTAATTATCATCTTGCATTAAACTTAAAGGTATTTCTTCTTTTCCTTTTATGTAAAAGAATTGATATTTTAAAGGATAATCTTATTCAGGATCGTAGCATTTTACTACTTTGAACTCGAAATAAGTATTTCAAGCTTATCCAAAAGTGGAATTTATTTCAAAGTTTCCAATAACTGGAACCTTATTTACATAAATATTCTTTTCAGTTTCTATTTTCAGATCTTCAATTTCGAAAGTAAATGAATAATTATATCCTTAAGTTAGACTAGAAGCATTTATTTATATAATCGTTTCATTTACCTCTGAAACTGCACTCTATTATATGCTTCCCGGATCCTAATGTCATGAAGCTTATTCATCTTATAGACTTTAAATAAGAATAGATCCATACATATTTACTATTCCTTAAGGATTTATTATATTTAACTAATTATCAGGAAGATTTATGTAAACTTGATATGACAATCTTTCAACAATTTAGACATTTACATAGCTAGATGCATAGCTTGAATCTACATTGATAACTTTTAATACTACTCTAAAATAATAATTAGTAGGAAATTTAGATGTTTCTATAGCTATTTATTATGTATTACCAAATTTGCAAGCACTTTATAAATTTATGCTTTATGTATTCCCTTAATTTTATGTTTAATTTATAGTTTCGCATGATCATTAGTAGTTTAATTGGCTTTAACTTGCCCCAGTAACTTTTGATTTTAAAAGTAGATTTTCATAGCTAAATACTTAAACATTTTTATCTGCAAGAATATAAGCTTTAATCATTTATTTAATTCCACTTATGTTTATAAAGGCATTATAGGTATTGTCAATTTAAGCTCTTATATAGTATCAATAAGGCCATATAAAAACGTTTGGCTTTATTTATATTGTCAACTAATCATCTGAAGTAGACTCAGGATCTCCAAATATTAGTTTCTATATTTCTGATTTTGTTATATTAGTTTAACTAGTTTTATTTAAGCTTCATCTTATAGTATGGTTATTTTAGCAATCATCTTCAATTATCAAAACTAAGTTACTTCATTAGTTTTCATACATTTTAGTTTAATTTTCATTTTCAAAATAAATTTTAGGAGGTATAACTTATCCTGTTATATATACTCTCTTTTTTATTTCATCTCAGGTATTAGCCCAAGAATAAGCTTTTACTGTAAAATCAACAAAACAAGTTCCTTACAGAAAATATGAATCTAGGGTGAAATTATCAGCTTCTTGATTGTAATAGATAGGATATTAAATTTATTATTACTCTCAGTTATAAAATCAAGTTTTAAAATAGTTTACTTTAGGTGTTATTTATATGTCTCAGATATATTTAACTGCACATTTAAAATTATTTATCACGCTAACCTTTATTTATAAATCATCTTTATAGTGATGGGTATCGTTCACTTCTAATGCAGCTATTTATAGTTAAGGAATTTCGTTAATTTTAACTAGAGCAGATGAGCTTGCATTTTGAATAGCATAAGTATGGTTAGATCGTATAACTCAATCTTAGAAATCTATTCTCATGTTTAATGACAATTAAGCTTCTTCTCCGACTTTCACTATGAAGATATCAAACTATTCATTTCAATAGCAAATTGCTCCATTACCATATTTATATGCCTCTTCTAGAACTTAAAAGCATTTAGGATTTTAATCTGCAATATTATTTTTCTTATTAAAGAGAACTCTAATTTAGATATTGCTGATCAACAAATATGCTTCTATTATTTTTGGTGCTTCTCTGCTTTCACAATCTTCAGTACTAAATCTTTTTGGATCGTCTGTTTTAAAATCATTACATTATTCTTAGTTTGAGCAGCAATAATCATAGATTAAATTTAAGCACTCTCTTTTATATGGATATATTAGTACTGCGTTTTCGTCTCAACATGAGTTATTTAAAAATACTTGTTCACATAAAGTATCAGAATTAAAAGTACAAATTCTATCGCAGGATTCAGTATTATAATTTTTTATAGTTAATCTTGGACAGCTATAAAGGCAGGTGTTTTAATAAGTAAATGTATCTGATGGACATTAATCGAAACATTCAAATGAGTTTTCTAGATAGAACTATGGGCATTCTTTTAAGCAAGTTTACTTTTAACTATATGGAGCTTCATTAGGACATTATTCAAAGCACTGTCTTCCATATTTGAAAAACTAATCTTAGGAAGTTACGCATTCATTCATTTTTAAATAAAGGTCATCAATGCATTCATAGCATATTTTACCATCTTTAGAGCATTTCTAGCAATTTAATGGACATTAATTTGTTTACTCTAAAGATTTACAAATTACTTCTTATTCTTTTGGACATTTTATAGTTAAGTCATACTAAGGAACTTATATTTCATTTTCAGGAAGACATTCTATCTACTCTCCGTTTTATAATTTCAAGACTATCACTTTATTTCCATTGCAATAAGATTAAAAGCAAAATGCTTATTACTGATTCTATTTTTTACCTAAGTAACATCTAGACGAAAACCCAAGAGTTTCACCACTTATCGATAATGGTTAGTAGAAAGAACTTGCTGATCCTCTGCATTACTTTTATTCCCATTGTTTAGTAACAGGGCAATAATCCATAAAATCAAAAGCTCCACCTGTTGTAGAGTTAAGCCAATACTATTATTCAGGCTACAAAGTTTAACTATATTAAGCTGAGTTACACTAACCTATCGAATATAAATCTGGAGTACAACTTCATTAATTTGCTTAATCACAGAATCAACCAAATGCTGGTATTGGAATTTTTCCTTTATATGCACATTTTTATTAAAAAAAGTCGCAACCTTCTTTGTAGCCATATTCCTGAAATTCACTCTTTCGGAAATCAGGCAGATATCATCCCATATCGTAAAATAAAGCTAAAGTTATGTTACTGATGATCTTGTCAGTCATATCATTGTTTACCATTACATCATTATACATTAATCTACCTTCCCAGTGAGAACTTAGAGAGTTGTATTTTAGGTCTAAATCTTCAAGTTCCATATACGCAGATTTGCAATCAAACTAATTCCTAACAGCTGTATTTAAAGCATCTAGGTTAATTTATGTAATATTCTTTTATCTTAGTTAACTATCTTGAATTATTTGTTATTCATACTTTAAATTATTAAAAGGATTTAAATAGGAACTATATAATGAACTGCTAAATCCTAGTAAATGAAATGTTTCATGAATTAAAGTATAATAAGCATAGAATGTATTGCTACTTTAGGAGAAATAATAAGAATTTATATTTAGCTAGCCTGCAATAGGCCGTCCAGTTTTTGCGTCCACTAGACAAATAGCCGATCATGATTTATAATCAGCTTCTGGATTTCATTCACTCGTTACGAAAATGACCATATCATAATTATCAATGTATTGATATTTTTCAGGTATTTAAACATCAATGCATTTAGTTATGTTAGTAAGGAAAAAATTAAAAAAAGCTGCAGGATATTTTACTTTCAGTAAAGATTTGATCTAACTATCTACTTTTGGAACTAGAATCTACTTTATAAAATACTCGGAGTAATCGCTAGAAGAAGATATGAAGTCTTCCTAGAAATCTCATGCTATTCTTATACCAACTGCTTATTCTTCTCTTCAGTTTGCTTCCCTTTATGACTCAACTTTCACAGGATTGATAATCATTTAATCATGAATGCATCGAAAAGTAAAAACAGAGATGAAAACTTAAAGAAAAATAAAAGCTTTCATTTTATAAATTTAAGAAAGCTTAATAGTTTTAAGTTAAAATATATCATCCTTTATTAGATTATTTATTTAGATATTACAACATAAATTTATAAATATTTCATTAGAATAAATACTGTTTATTTCTTTTAAGCAATTTAACTTTTGATTGATTACCTCTAAAATAATAAATTTATTGTTATTAATCTTTAGAGTAAATATCATAATCTTTTATCTTGGTATTTATCTTTTAGCTTTTTATTTGATAATTATTAGTTAATGATATATGTTTAAATTATTGCCTCTAATTATCATAATATCTGGTTAGCTATGAAAGTAACTTATCTAATTTAATTTCAATCTTAAACTATTTTCTAGCAGATATTATTTATTATAGATTAAGGATGCTAGAAGCTGTGAAAATATAAAGCTACTTGTTAAAGTTCATTTACACTGCTAATTACTAAGTTACTTAAAGAAGATGCTCTAGTACTAGTTTTGTTACTAAGAGGTAAATAGATAAGTTTTAAATAGAAAGAACATCAAAAAGGAAATTTATAAACATGATTAACTGGAATGCTTTAATGAAAAGTTAAGATTCAATTAAAATCTTATAACTCTAATCAAATTTTATAATCAATTTATGCAAATAAAATCTAAGAATTTTAGTTCCAAGTATTTGCTTTTTACTCTTCAGTTTAAATCTTAATAATGGTCTGGCTATCTATTTAAATCCAAGTAGTATAGCGTGAAGAGTAAATTTATTATTTTTCTCTCATAATCATTTGCTTTTTCACCTTAGTTTAATCAATTTTATTATCTTCTTAGTAGAGATTCCAACTAATGAGACTGAAAATTAATAAAGAATTTAAAAACCTTAGGTTTATTAAAAATCCTACTCTTTCAAATTGCCTCTTTATTTGTCTGATTTCTAATTATAAGTCTTTGATATAGAAAATAAAAAATATTAGTCAATATTTTTATATTTAATAAAATCTTAAGTCTTAAATTAATTCTTCATTTTTGTAAAAAATGCAATAGAACATTAAATTTTTCTAATTTTCAGATATAAACTTTTTTATATCTCCCTACATTCTTGAATGAAGTTATCTTCTAATGGAAGCTTTAGACAGAATAAATAAAAAAATTAATTAAAATTGAACTTAAAAAATATCAAACTAAAGAAAGATTATCCTATAAAAAATTTTTAACTTAGAGCAAAGTAATTAAGTCATAAATTTAAATAATTTAACTTCAAGATATAAAAAAATAGTTCACTTAGACTCATTCACTTTTATCTTGATTCTCATAAAATTAAAAAAATAGATGTGTTAACATTTTCTATTCTTTAATAATATATTAAAAAAATAGTTATATAGGTAAATGAAGTTTGTCTGCTAATTTAAGCCAAAGCTTTATATATACCTTTGAGGAATTAGTATAATCCTACATAGCATTTATCTTCTAAAAAATTTATAAATGGTTAGCTTATAAACATAAGATAAATGATGATAGATAGCTATTAGAATTTAAAGTTGCAATAATCAACAATAAATACAAAAATTCAAAAAAAAAGATTGATAAATCTTTTCTAATTTAACATAATTTAGACTAAAAAGACTTTGTTATTTCTTAGTTTGAATAAAAAATAATATACTTGTTTGATGAAATTTACTTTATCCATCCTATAAAGATTATAATAAATCATATTCATAAACCATATTATAATATTTCAGATTTTATAATGATTGTAACTTAAAATATGACTATTTTTCATATGATAAAGCCGCCTATTGATTCGAACAGCTATGACTTATTAATTTATCCTGTATTTTTTCATTAATTAAACTAATTTCTAAATTTTTATCTTTTTGGTTATGACTAAGCGATAGTTATGAATAGCTTAAATATTTACAATTTATATTAAAAAGAAACTACTATCTCTAGCTTTTCAAGGATCTAAATAAATTTAACATTTTGGAAAAAGTTAATAGAAGGTATTTTTCTTTCTTACTTAGCGAAAACCACATTAAAGCCTCTATTTTTATTTAGATACAGTTTTAATTAGAGTATAGCTAATTAATCTTAGGCTATTATTCTATAAGCTAATAAGGAGATGTGGTAAAATAAAAGATAGAAATCAATAATAAATAGAATATAAGAATAGAAAAATAGAAAAATGCTTAAGAATATATAATGAAACTAACTCAGAGATACTTTCACTTAAAATAGTATGAGAAAATTAAAAGCAAAATTAATAATTCGCTGCAATTACAAATTTTGAGAAATTACACATACAAAAATTTTATTTCTTAAGTGAGAAAACCAAAGTAATGAAGCATATTCTTTTATTAAGGACGAGATTAGAGTTTATTATTAACTAAGTGTTCTATTTAGAGCAATAATTTAATCAAATAGAACTATAAGCTTTCATTTTAGATAAGCTAGAAGCAACTTTGGAGATGTTTTAGAATTTAGTGAAATATAGCTGAGTTTTTAAATATCATATAAACACTTTTCAATAAAATTTAAATTATTATATAATTATTCTTTAAAACCGCCATAGTTGTTCGAAGGTGAATAACAAGGTCATCTTCATCAGAGGTTGGGGAAGTTAAGTACCCATAATCGACTTTATGTCTTCCTCTGCTTTGGTTTGGCCTCGAGACATAAGATTCTTAGACCTTCGACGTTGGCTTGACTTGGTTTCGTTTATTTTTAATACTGGAACGAAAAAGAAATAATATTGCGAGCTTCATCAGAGGTGGGGAATTTAAGTACCCATAATTGACACATGTCGTCCTCTGCTTTGGTGAGGCAATGAGACACAATCCTGCCATGTCCTTGGACCTCCAGCAAGTATTAAAGATTACGAGTATTCCAAAATTATATCAGTATTGAACATTTTTATCAATACTGAATAATTATACCAGTATTGAACAAGGTTTATCAGTATCTGATAATTTTATCAGTAACAAACATTCTTGTCAGTATGAAACATTTTTTTTAAAGAGCTGCGCACCAACGAGAGTGCTACGCGCTCTATAATCAAATTTATTTATTTATTTATCTCTCTACTTATATTTAAGCTTTAATTTAGGAATCTCTTAATTTCTTTAAACGCTACAAAATCTCTAAGTTATAGAAATAATAAAAACTAATTTTAGTAAATAAAATTGTAAATAATAAAGTGGATTAAGAGCTTTAATTTAACTTTAGCTTTAAAGAATAAAATTAAATTTAATGATAATTAACTGTATAGTGATTTAAAGCTAGTTATATATTTATTTATTTGTCTTTAATTTCTAAGATTTATCTTAAATAATTTATTTACTATACTTTTTAAGTTTAAAAGCATTAAGTATTAGAAAAAGCTGGGAATATTTAATTAAATTTATGTAGCTAAGAATTGAAGAAATGCATACTCTATTAGAAATGAAATCTTAGGACTCTAGCGACTATATTTGTTTAGTTTGATTGTATAATTATTTAGCTTCTAATAACTTTAATTAAGTCTTCTTATACTTCTTAAAACTTAAGCATGTTAATAATATTTGCCTATACTGTGGCTAAATCTAAATTGAAACTAGAATAATCGCTTAACAATCTTATAAAATTAAGGACCTACGAGAAATTAAATATAAGCATGCTTGACAAATAAAAATTATAAGCCTACATTTAGACTTATAACTTAGAAAGTTAACTAGCAAATATTTATTTGTTTTCATAATTAAAAAATAAAAGAAAGATAAATAAACTACATACTTTAAATAACAATACTTATTTTCTAGAACTTTAACTAAAAGTTAGATTTATACTAATAGTTATTACTTATGTAGTTATGTTTTAAAATTAATTCTGCTTGTTTCAAAAATGATTAGAGAATCAGTTTATTACTATATGAGATAATTTAAATAAAACAAACTTTATTTTCTTAATTAATGTCTTATTCATTTATACTTAAATTAAAAATAATTTATCCTAAGTAATTACTAGTTATTACTATATTTTTTTCCGAAAGGTATAATAGATATGAGATATTTAGTTATTAGATATTAATATAGACTATTTTATTACTTAATAAGTTTGAAGTTGTTTGGTAGTATATGGTTGAAACTAAAGTTTAATTTAGATTCTTTTTATTCTCAAGAAGTTCTAGATATTTCTTTGAAATTTGATCATAATTGCTAATTTACATCTATTTGGGAATTAAAACTATAAAATAGGTTAGTTTAATTTTATGCTTGCTAAATTGATCTTAAAAGCAGATTAACAGTATAATAATTAGCAAAAATAAACTATGAAGTCATTTGAAAATATTCCTTGCTTAGTGACTGATATAAGGATAGCATAATAATAATGCAGGGTATCGATTATCAATACATTAGATATAAAATAAACAGAAGAATTGGTATATTCTGAAAAAAGAGTGATTCATAGTTAATTGAAATTATAGATAATTAATAGGCTTAATTAAGTTTTATAATAGAGCTATAGATTTAATAGTTAGTAATTATAAATATAATAAGTCCACATTAGTCTAGCTGGTTAGGATATTCGGCTTTCACCCGAAAGACCCGGGTTCGAGTCCCGGATGTGGAATTTTTTTGCAAGCAGCATTGAATATAGTTTTGAACATCCTTAAAAATTTATTTATTAATATAAGTGAAAATCTAAAATGAACTGATACATCAATTACCTTCCAAGTTTTAAAGTTATTATATATGATACAAATAAACTTAGAATTGATTTAAGTTATAATTTTATCTAATTATCTATAAAAAATATCTATAAGCAACTTTAAAAAATAATAAAACTATAAACTTAAACTATCAAACTACATACATTTAATAATAAATATAAGAACACTAACTAGATAGATTTAAGTAAAGAAACTTATTGAATATGCTTTAAACGATGAAACTTTTTATTAAGGTTAATTAAAATTTAATTTAAATGGATTTTATAAAAGTGATTATTATTATCTTAGTTAATTAACTGTTCTAAGTATATTGGCAATAGAATTAAAAATAAGTTTTTAGGTTTATTTCAATAAATTCTAAGAATCAAATTTATTATTTGGTCTAATAAAAAATCTATCAAATCTCGTAATGAAATTTGAATCTATGTTTCTTGAAAAATGATTATAACTCTTATTAGCACTAAAGCGCTAAGAGGCATAAATATTAATTATTTTAATAATTTTTTAGATTTGATGATTTGTATAATAAAAGCATCTCTAATCATATTATAAAAATGTTTACATAGTATTTCATTAATATAAAATATAATAAATTAGCTTAATAAACCAATATTTTAAAATGTTCCTCTATTTTCTATGTTTCTTCTAGTGCTTATAGAAAATGCTCTGTTAAGAGAAAAAGAATTTACCTCTATTTGAAATTTAAAACATTAGTTATGTATTAATCATATCTGAAGTTAATTGTATATTTGCATTTAAAAATATTTATTAAGCTTTTATTTGACTAAAGTAAAAGGGATGCTATTAAGAGTAAACAAAAATAAAATTAATATCTTAAGTTAAGAGAAAATAACTAAAAGACGAAAAATAAGATAATGGTTAATTATCTATATTAGAGCTTATAAAGAAAAAATCGTTTTTTTTTCCTTAATTTTTATAGTTGTAAGGCTTTAGATTTGTTTTAACAGCTAAATTAAATTTTATGATTTTAATTTAAGGAAGCTTAAGTTATTGCTTTATTTATCCTATAATTGTTATGCATTACATCCTTGCGATAAAAAGCATTTTATTATTCCATACACTGTATATCTAGTAAATATAAAGCATACTTTTAAGTCTTATATTAGGTTATATCACTTTTCTAAATTATTCTTCAATTAATAAATATTTTAGTATTAAGGCCTTTAATGTGCTAGCTTCTAAATGATATAGCTGTTTAGAATTGAATCATATTATGACAATATAAATAAATTTGGCTCTAATAAATAGCAATTTAGTATTAATATGACTAAATTATTATGATATAGCAATACAATCAATTTTATAAGAAACTTAACTTTTGTCAGATACATCAAAACCTTTATACCTTAAATTTATATTAAGAAACACTTTAGTAGAAAAAAGTTTTAATTTAATTAAAAAATTATTTAGGTTTAAGAAGGGACTATTAATCTTAATCTTAGATAACAAATAATCTAGATAATATCTTGTACTTATATCTATAAACTCAATCTACTAATTTCAATTTTAACTTAAAGCTTTCTATAGATATACTCATCATATAACTAGCATCTAAGAAATAAAAATTATAATATTTTGCTTAAATCTCTTTTGTTTATAGATAACTAAATTATTAGATAGTAAGTCTTTAAAATAAAAATTAAAGAGTATGATGAAATGTTTTAAAAAGCTCTTAGATATTATTTTAAAGGACTAAAAAACACTTAATTGCTATAAGATATATCATTATAAAATGATATCCATATTATGTATAAAGATGCTTGGTTTAGATAAGTTTTTAATCTTAGTGGATATTAATTAAATGAATACCTATTTCAGTTTATTTGCTTATTTCAATATGATATTCTCATAAATTACCTTCTTAAACATAATACTTTTAAAGCTATAATTACATAATAAAATTATAATTAGGATGAATTAAATCCAGCAACCTTTTTATTAAGAGAAAGAAAATATTAAGAAAATGATGTTCTACATAGACCTATTAATAGCCTCATTTCTAAAATTGGTATACTAATAAGAGAGAAAGTAAATAAATCTTAAATTATACAATCTCATTAAGTAAGTAATTATATCCTTGACATCACACATAATATAAACTTCACTAAAATAATTAAGTTTGAATCTAACCTTTAAATAATTAAATTTATAAAATAATATCTCTTTAAATACCATTCTTTTATAACTCTCTACTTTTATAAAGTTAAGTTATAGTATAATTAATAATCATGGTAAAGGAGGCTAAGTAACTAGTGTAATAAACGAGATAAATTGATGCTCATAAAAGCAATATTAAGATGATCCATTAGACTTCTCTTTTGAATACAATAATTTCATCTAGTTAATATCTACGTAAACTTGAATGAGATAAGCATAAACTCAGTTATCGCAATTGTTATTAGTATTAAATATCTTTTCTCATTAAGTTAGTCTTAGTTTGTTTAAAGCTTTAAATCTAAGATAACTAGATTTTAAAAATAGTTTAAGCTCTGGAAAAGGTATATTTCCTTTATAATTAATTTATAAGATAATAAAGCTATAATTATATTATATATTTGATGCTTATAAGGATTAAATAGATATTTAGTAAAACAATTTATTATTACACTTTAAATGGGAGGATAATCCATATAAGCAAATAATTCAACAGCTACTGTGAGATCATAAACAAATTAAAATTTATAAAGTAGTATAACCTAGAGATAAACTACTGAGAAGAGTGAAGAAAATAAAAGAAAGGAATTACTTGTATAATAAGAAAATAGTTAGATGAGAAAAAATAGTCAACAAAATATATAAAATTAAGAAAAAATTTATCAGTTTGAATGTAAATTTTGCTATGAAACGTATAATTTACACGATATAGTAACACTAACTTGTGGACATAGAATAGATAAGAATTGCTTAACAAATCATATTAAAACTATATATGACAAATGTCTTTACAATGAATCTGATTATGCTTGCTTAGAATGCTAAAAACCATTGGAAATGCCTATTCTTGCTAATCAAGAATCAGTTCATGAATTACTAAAAGCTTTCATGAAACCAGTAGAATGGGATAATCTTTGCATTTGGAGAATGAAGAAGATAAAAGGTATATAGTAATCTTTTATATTTAGGAAATGTCCAGGATGTAAAATATTTATAGACTTGAGAAATATTACTAAATTTTATAATTGTCCACATTGCTATGGATAATGTTGCAAACTGTGTGAATAAAAATAGCACATAGGAGATTGTAAAAATATAGCAGCATAAAAGGTAATAAAAATTAAATTTTTAGGCTAAAGAAGAAGTTCTTAAATCAGGAATAGATATTAGATAATGTCCATTCTGTAATGATGATTTTTCAACACCTGTTAATTGTAAACATGTTACTTGTGTTAACTGTAGAAATGAATGATGCTGAATGTGCAAAGCACATTAATAAGTAAGTTAAATTAAATACAGCCTATTTCCGGTCATGGAAATCATTACCATGCTGAAGGATGTCTTTTTTACTCCGATTGAAAAGGTCAGGACAAATATTAGCCTAATTTATGCGCATAGTGTAAGATGACAGGATAAATGTGCTAAAAACCACCTAAAATAGATAGAGATTTATAAGAAAAAAACGAAAAGTTGCAAGATAAAGTTTAGAAAGTTATTAAAGGAATTTAAAATGAAACAACCAATGGAACCTAAATTTTTATTAATGATCATTATTACACTCTTAGTACATAATTATAAATATGTTCTCTTTATTTTTTTATAAGTTAGAATATTGCGCTATTTCTAAAGTGCACTTACTTAAAAATTAAATTAGGAGAACTTTAATTTATTAAAGAATTAATTTTCATTTCGATAGGATTGAAGTTTCCAAATTATATCATTTTATCTATATTTTTTATACTTTATTCTTTATAATTTTATTAAACCATTCCAATTCAAAATCTAACCTTATGATTTAGAGCTTTATCTAATTACTTTTTTAAATAAAGCTAAGAAAAATAAAATATAACATGATATAAATTTTAAATAAGCACCTAGAACACAAAATCTTATAATCATATATACTTTTATTAGTCTAATTTTGAAGAAAGGAACAGCTTATTTGAATGCATTGAAGTATGAAAATATAAATAGACCATTATGAATTAAATTTCCTTTAATTAAGTATCTTATAAACAAAGTTGAACGGAACACTTTGGTTTATAATAAATAGAAAACACTCAATGAAGCAACAATTCTTAAAATCTGTCTCTAAAGTTTTATCCTTATGACAATTATAATCTTAATGTGATTATAAATTTATAAGCATACCAAAAATTAAAGCTTATATTTAAGAAACTTTAAGGTATAAAACAAAAGAGAGCAAAATGTGCTTGCTATTAATAAGTCAAACTAATTCTCTATAATCATAGATCTACAAATTATCATTCAGAATTAGCTTCTGAAATATTGGTATTTAGAATAATAACTCTATTATTAATCCACTTTTTCATTTTAGCTGATGATATAAATTTCATACTAAGCTATTTTTAGAAAGAAATGAAAGTTGGGTACTATTATATTTAAAAAGGTAAAAGAATATGTAGAAATTGTTATTCATAATAGAACAAATGTATTAAGAAAATAATAATGGGCAATATAATATTTTGATCTACCCCAATTGGCCTTAAAATCAAAAATAAGTCTGAATTTCAACTACATCAATAAATATTTCCATGACTTTATAAAATAATTAAATAAACTGGTAATAGTTCTACTTTAATAAAATATCTTTAAAGCCCTATGCCTATAAAATATAAAGTAAGCAACTATTATTAAAATTTTTAAATTTTTACTTATAAAGATAAAAATCTAAAATTATAAAGAAGTTAGAAGAGTATATTAATTAAACTATATCAAGGAGTTCACTAATATAAATAATTAAGAAAATAAATTAAAGGTATTAATATAAGATAAATTAAGAATATACAATTATATACTATATTATATACAAAGCTTAGCTATAAATTAAAAAAAATCAATCTGTCTTTTATAGAGTGAAAAGCATTTTAAGAAGAAATCGGCTGAGATCAAAAGTTATAAAAGAAAAGAGATATATGAATATATATTAAATAAAAATTAGGATTTTACAATATTAAATGATTGATATTTTAAATTTAAATTCAATAGTAAACTTATTACAAATATAACTTGATTAAGATGCGAGTATAATTAGATAAATATTTGAAGAGCTAAAAAATTTAAAGAAAACTTAGAGATTTTTTTATGAAAAGAGAACTAAGGTAGAGATAAATGAAGTAAATGGAGATTTATAAAATAAATTTCAAGATAAGATAAAATAAAGCTAGTTTTATTTCGTAAGGAGGTGATAAATTATGATAAGAGCAAATTTTATTTTTTTTGCTATATGATATATTTTTAGAGATATGACTAAGGTATAAGAAATAATTAAATCTCTTATATGTTGATAAAAGTATTAATGAATAAAGTTAAGTTTTTCTTAATTTGTACAACTTGGTTTATACTAAATGCAGAAGAAGGATATAAAAAACGTTATTATTAAAGTTTGATAGCTGAACAGAGATTAATCCCTAAAAATTAAAAATTTGAGTATAATTTATCTAACCCACTCAAAATAAATTTATTTATTACTTAAATTTAAAACTTAATGTTCAGACTTATCTTTAAAGAACATTTCACGGAAGCATAAAACTTATAAAATTCCCTCATTATTTCTAAAAATTCTCTTTATTCTGTATTATAATATACTTGATTTATTACTACTAAATTTTATTCTATTAATGAGTCTCTCTAACTATATTAACTTTTATATATAACTCTATATATTATTTGTTAAGGGGGTTTGCTATTTTTGATAATAGAAATGCTTATTTATTAATCTCTTATTTTCTTTATGAATTATATTTCCTTGCTAATTATTATTAATCATTTTTCATCTAAACATAAAATAATATTAACCTTCTGATTTTTTTATTACTTCATTGCAAAAATACAATAAAAACAAGTGGAAGAAACTTATAAACTTATCTATCATTAATGTGGGAATGAATGAATATTCATAGATCATTAATATATTATTTAGGAAAACAATCCTGCTTTATTTTGATAAGTGAAATATCAAAACAAATTAGAACGAACAGACTAATAATAAGCTAACGATAAAAGTTTTAATAATTAGATATAGGTTTAATTAATTTTTATTTATTTAAGCATAAAACCTTATAGATATAGTTAGTATATTAAGAGGAATATATACTAGCTATATATTAATAGTTAGTTATAATTAATATCTAAGTAAAGCTATTTTAATTTATCTAATATTCTAAAATAAAGCATTTATAAAACTATCAGGTCAGATCTTTATTCATTTCTCTTAAATTTAATTGTGTTTTATTGTAAAATAACTAATGAAAAATATAGAATTAAGAAGAATGAAATAGATTAAAGTGAGTTTACTTAAAGTTATTAATGTTGGGTTTTGTGAAAAGGTTCAAAACCAAGATTGTGAAAAATAGATTAAAATAAGTTTTTAAAAGATTAAAGGAAAATGATATTGATAAAATAAAAGAATAGTAAAGCAAATCTATTTATGTTTGATTAGAGGGATAAAGTTCAAACTGAAAGAATTATTATTTTCTTCAGAAATGCAAAAATATTAAATAACATTTCATATGCTTTATTTAAGATTTAAAATGGCATTTGGCTAACAATAATTAGAACTTAAAATAAACATATTTACCTCTAAGTTTCAACGGAGGAATAACTAATTTTTTATGAAGCAAGATTCTTTAAATGAGGCAAAATTTTAAGAAACAATCACAGAATTTGAATTTATAGATGAATATTAATACTAAGTTAAAAAATAATAGAAATTACTCCCTTTATTCTAATTTAATTATTTGTTTAAGCTCTCTTTTCTATTTTTAGTTTATTATTTATTGATTTGAGGTGAAAGTTATATGATCATACTGTATCTAACTTAAAAATTAATAAGTTTAGATTAAATTATTTTATTAGTAAATTTTATGTATTTGGATGAACATGTGGACAGAAGTTTGAAACTAATAAAATAAAAATGTAGCAAATGATTTGCTTACAACTTAAAAGTTAAAAAGTTTAATGTAAAGTATAAGGAGATATGGTTAGATAATTAACTTTACAATTTTATTTTTTAAGCATAAGATTAGATAAGTACTTAGAAAAACTTAAGTCTTATCCTTAAATTTAAATTAGTTATAATAACTTATTTAAACTAATTTTATTCATAGCTATTAATTATTGCTTAAGCTATTAAACTATTTCATATAATAATAAATTAAGGCTATAATAAAAGTTTTTAAAAGCTATCTTAAATAAGGTGATTGAGAATTAAAGAAAAAGTAAATTATAAAATTGAGTTTAAGTAGTTTAAATCATGTTATTATATATCTTCATTTACATATCTTAACATTTTTAATTTATCATAAACTGAATAAATAAATCTTTCACAACTTTGGTAGAATTTTTAAACCATAACTTTCATTATATAAATTTGCAAGTATTATTATAAATTAAATTTTTATATAGTAAGCTTAGTTTTTTAAATTATTTATAAATAAATTAGATATAACTTTAACTTTTCTTTATTGCTTAGAGATATACTTTAATAGAATATATTTCATTTAATCAGCTATTTTATAACCTTGCTTATATTTATTCTTCAAGGAATTTAAGCTTTATTTAAATTTCAAAAACTGAACTGCCTTTTTTGAACTTAAATAGGAATAGAATCCTATGGAATAATGGTAGCATTTTGGACTCTGAATCAACATTCCAAGTTTCAGTCTCTGTAGGATCATTTTAACATGATTTATAATATTAGAGCTTATAAATTCCTCCTTATATAATTTTTCATTTATAACAATAAGATAATTAACCTTTTATTTTATCGATTTAGTTATACTAAAACTCTAATAAGTTTATCCTTAAATATTAATTACAATTTTTCATTAATTTAATAATTACATTATACTCAATTTTTATGTTTCGCTATATAACTAAATTTTAGATTTTTTGAATTAAAACTTTATAATATTAATTAAGTCTGCTTTTTTCTTTATCTAGGTTGTCTAAAATTGTTAATTTTATAGAGAGAAAAGTTTTATTCGCTTATCCAGATAATAATAAATATACTTAGGGATTATATATATTTGCACCATTTTGCATTAATTACTTATTTAAACTTATTTCTTATTACATTTCATTAGTCGAAGAGATTATGCAAATAAATTATTAGACTATTAATCAAAATAATGACATCAGCAAGATTTTTTATTAGCTGGCTATATCTCTAAGCCTTAAAAATATCTCTAGAGGATTTAAAATCTTGAAAGAAGCACATTGGAACGATTATTAGGAATTCGTAACTTTAATTTTTTGATTATGGAGTCAAGATCCATAATAATCCTTGTTTCAGAAACTTATAATAAAGTACCTGAATATTTCATAAAGTGTGTTTTCATTTAAACAGTGCAAAAAAAATTTAGCCATTCTCAATAAATTCAAGTAAATAACAACCATTAAGAAATTAAATGGCTCTATATTTAGATCCTTACAATTATAAATTTTTTTATTTGAATCCTAAAAATTTGATTTGGTTCCTACAAATGATTTATTAATAATTTCATAATTTATTCTAGAATAATGATAGCTAAAGACCTGAATAGCTATTATAATTAACTCTTAGCAAATATATTAGCATTGTATAACTAAATATTGTCTTTATTATAGTTATAAGAATCTCTTACCTTTCTTTGATGCATTTACTTAAATTTAAATTTTACCTTTAAGCAGTCTTCTTTTATAAGTTTGAAGAAGCAAAAGATGTGCTTTAGCAAAAGTTTTGCATATAATATATTTATATTTCAATCTTTCCTGTTTTTCTCTAACTAGCAAAGTACTAATTCACTTCTCTCAATTTATGAAGAGTAATTTTAGATTAAGCAAGGTAAGAATATAATAATAAGAGAGAATAGTGTAATAGCTTTATATGCTGCATAGCACAATTCTATTAAAGTAATTAAGGCATAGAAAAGCATTAGATCAATATTTTTATTAAATTGATTAGCTTTTTAGCTTATTTTAGATGCTTGATTTACTAATTATAAGTTCAGGCTTAAATAAGAATTTAAATTTCAAGAAAGTAGGGAACATAGCTTTCTTACTATGCTTTGCTTAGTGATTAATATTTGAATCCTCATAATAATTAGTAGTTTTCCACTATTTTGTAAGTTTAGGGTTTATAACTTTAGTAAATTGTATTTGATTAAGTAGTCGATTCTATTGGAAAGAGGTTAGATATTGATTAATGTTTAAATTAACCTCTTATGTCTTTTTTGGTGATTATGGTAAATTCAGAAGCGAATTCACTTTCAATTCAACTTAGCTTAAATTTTATCTAAATTAGGAAAGTTAGCTAGCATCAACAATTGAAAAGGAATTTAAAATCCATTGAAGCTTTATTTTAAACTTTTAATCTGGTGTTTTGAAATCTCAGTGAGGAGTAAGAAATAAAAAATAAACTTAAAGTATTTGAATTAGACACTGAAAGCATTTGAAAAAGGGATTAAATAGAATATTTTGAAAGTACAAAGTACTTCTTAAGAAAAAATAATGCATTGCTCTTCATTAATTAATAAATTAAGATAAAATCGTAGAAAATTCTTATACTTGAAGAATCTAGAAGCATATGAAGGATTTGAATAAAGAATTATAGATTCAATAATTGAAAATCTAATTATATAAAATGAATTTAGCAACAGTTCATAAATTAGCAAAAGCATAAGGAGAAAGCAGATTGAAAAGCTTGAAAATTAAATGAATTCTCCAAATACAGAAAATAATATTTAGCAACAGAGATAAAAGACTTCCTCAATTCAAAAGAATTTAACTACTACGACATGAAGAAAAATATTTAAAGAAATTATTAAAAATTTTTTCCACTTGTTGAAGATCCAGGACTAAAGTAGTGATTTCTAAGAATAAATAGCAATCTTTTCTAAAATATTTAAATTAAAATTTAGAGAAATTTCTAAATTACTAGATATAATATATTTCAGGTAGAATATTAAAGGATGAAAGCCTTTATTACTATATTTAGAACATATCTTTTCATTAGATAAAAAATTAATTGAATATTCTGAATAAACTTAACAATGCTAAAATGAATTTAATTTCTTCTTTTTTTAATTCACTTATAAACAATTTATTATATAAAGACTAATTTAAATAAACTCAGAAAAATAATCTTCAATAGTCTCTTGGTCTTACTTTCGCAGGTTATTATATTTAAATATCCTCTTCTATATCTTCCAGGTCTAAACTTAATGCGTTCCTCTCACCTTTATTTGCGAGTTTTGCAGTATTTGATTTTTTTTCTTCTTCGACTTAGTTTTATGCCCAAAGTTCTTAGTTAAAACTATTGTCTAATTATCTTACTTATACATTAAATTGATTTTCATTTTAGAGATTAAATAAGTCATTATTTTCTCTTATAGTTGAAGTCTGGTTATCTTCTCTTGTTGAGTCTAATTTTTTAATTTAAGAGCCTAAACGTAAAGTTTCACTTTATACTTTTTTGAGTTTTTTTTTCATTTAAATATTTTTTACCAAATCAGCGATAATTAAATAAATCTAAACCAGCAAATTTATTAGTGTAAATCCACTTAGCACGAGAGTAATAATTATCCCAAAGCGGTTTCAATTATCTCCCATTTCTTGCTTCATTTCTTATTAAGCTAGGAAAGCAAAATTTAAGAAGACTAATAGCGAAATAAGTATCTCTGTTATAATTTATAGGTATAAATTGCTTTTTCTTTCTAAAACGTTTCACTTTACTATGTATCAGATCTAGAAAAAGCAAGTAAAAAGGAAAAGCTAAATTTGGAAGAAAACTAATTTTCTGAGAAAGACAATCACTAAGGCTATAAAAGCTCTTCTTACTGTAAATAGACTGTAGTATAAATAAGGCTAATAATCATCATTTTTGGATATTTCTTCTAGCAAGCATCCATAGGTTATATAGTATTACCCTACTTTGGACTTATTATTCACTAACTAATATTATTTCTATGGATCGTAAATCCTATAAAAGTATAAAGATTTTAAGGTAATCAAAGCAAAGAAGAAAAATAAAAACAACTATAATAAAAAAATTACCAAAAAAATGATAGAGAGAGTACTGTTAAAGATACTAAAGAAAGAGTCCCATTAAGTGTAGCTTAGCTATAAGAAAGTAGCTACAGATAGATCAGCGAGCTTAGTTAGTATCAGAACGATTATAAGTCTATGCCTTACAAAACTATTGAACAAATTTTATATTTTTTTGCCCAGCCATGGAATAAAATAAAATCTAGGAACTATTAAATACAGCAATGCTACTATTATTATATTCTACAAGGGCTAGACTGCATTACTGAGAAATAAATAATTCTTAATATCTTGCTGATTATATGCTTTATCTACTAGTTAGGATTATTCTGGGTTTAGATTTACAAAAGAACCTACTAGAGAATAAATTTATGAGTCACTTTTACTTAATTCATGATAAAGGGCATTGAGAGTGTTAGGCTTATCACAATTTATTAATCCATTAAGTCTAATAAGTTGTAAAGCAACTATAAATTAGAATGCTCTTTGAAATGCTCCTCCTCAAGCTGAAAGAGTTAAAATGGAAGCTAGTACAAGAATTGTACCTGAAGTGTATAGAGAAATTTCTGAAATAAGTGAGACTGAATCAATAATATTTCTTTCTTATTAAGTAAGTAAATTTTAATTTTCTTCTTAGCATTTATAATACTTTAAAGATTTCTCAGCAATGCATATCAAGCATTCCTTTTAGTTCTCGTCACAAGAAACACATTTTTATTTGTCGCATAAATCGCAATATTCATCTTCTTCTATATTATTAGAAGGTACATTTCAGCATTTCTAAAAGCATTAGTCATTATTGATTTAATAATTTTATGAGCAGGTAGTACAAATGCTTGAGTTAATGCATTGAGTACAATGTGGAATAATCTCACAGGACTAGCATTTATTATATTAATCTAGATAAAATTAAGAGTTACATGTCTAGCAATTAAGATTATCTTGGCATAAATGACAATTCTCTACTTCACATAACCAGCATTTACCCTAATCATCTAATTAAAATCCATCTTAACACTCTTAGCATTAATTTTCAGATAAGCATCTTTAGCAATTTTTTATTAAATAAGAGCAATTTATGCATTCTTATGTTTAATTATCCAATAACTAATTTTCCTAGCAAATGCATGAGTTGCTATTATTAAGGGTAAAAGATTCTTTACATTCATTGCACGAAGTTAAGTTACAAGAAACGCAGTTTGGAAATAAGTCGTTACACGGAATACATATAGCTTGGTCTAACGTTTCAGAATCTTGACATCGATCTCTACATTAATTTTGGCTTAAAACTCAAGGAGAAAAACATTAATTGCAACTGTTGGCTGAACAAAGTTCACATTCTTCTATCAATTCAATGCAAAGCTTGCAAGTATCATCACTTAAATAGTAAGTATCTTGACATTATAAGCAATTAGTCATATTGCAGTCTGTGCAATTTTCTCATTTTGAGGAGCAAAGCTCGCAAATTGTATCATTATTGAAATATTATTCTCCTATTGAGCAATTTTCTTTACACTTGTTTTAAGTTAATCGTAGATTTTAACATTCGAAACAAAAATTTCCATCAAGAGAACAAGATATACAGTCTTCTAGCACTTATGAACAATTCTAGCAGTTTTAACTTTTAGAGTCGAAAAACTATCCTATAGGACATTTCAAACAAGTTTAGCTTTATAGGCTACAAATCAAGCAACCACCAAAAACTAAAGAGCAATCTTAGCAAATAAAATCTTAGTCATAATCTTACTAGCTATTATCACATTATGATTTACATGTTGAATTCTAAAGATAAAATGGATTGATACATTTCGTACAAGTCTAACCAAGTTAATCGCAGTTTTAACAATTTGGAATTAAAACTGAACAGTCTTCACATATACCATCGTTATTTTAGTCTTATTGATCTTCTAAACAATAATCTAAACAAACTCCGTGAGATAACATTTTACTTTTTTAGCAATGTAAACAAATATTTTGACTGCATGTCATACATCCAGAAATCAAAGTAGTACACAATTAACATTTCTAATTCTTAGATTAATATTCAAGATCACACAAAGAACATGCACTTCCATCTTGACTGCACTAAAGGCATCCAGTTATGGCTTCATTGCAAGGTTGGCAAATGTTATCCTTATCTTAATCTTGTTCGTCAGATTGGCAGGCATCTGAGCATGTGTTGTGAGTTAACTTTTTTCCTGCTACACACTTTTAGCATTAATCTGAACTACATAACTGGCAATCAGTTATCACTAAAGAGCAAAGCTAGCATGCTTAATTCTTAATTTAGTGGTCTTAATCACACAAAGAACATGCACTTCCATCTTGACTGCACTAAAGGCATCCAGTTATGGCTTCACTACAAGGTTGGCAAATGTTATTCTTATCTTAGTCTTGTTCGTCAGATTAACATGCATCTGAGCATGTGTTGTGAGTTAACTTTTTTCCTGCTACACACTTTTAGCACTTCGTTTCATTGCATTTTATACATTAATTTATTGGACACTATTTACAGATTTGTTATGTTTTATCATAATAGTATCCGGTTCCACATGTTACACATTTTGTTTGTTGATCTTTACATTTTATTCCATAAACTTCTATGTTATCCATAAATGCATTGTTACTTATACTATCTTTTTTATTTCAGTCTGCTAGTACAATTTCAATACTTTATTGTTTTAGTTTATCTCCGAATGAATAGCATATTTTTTATCACTAAGTTGATTCTTTTATTGGTAGTACTTTCGCTTATTCGAATCATATGAAGTCATTTATTGTTGATGCTTGTCAAAATATATTAGAGTCTTACATGTAACCAAAAGTTCCTCCCGAGTTAGTACTTTATGTTGTATCTGATCTATATTGGAATGTTACTATGTATTAATTTAAGGAATTATAAATTGGCGCGGATTTTAAGTTTCCTTCATTTGTGGCTTAGTTGAAATTAAGACATTTGTTTGAATTGTTAGTAGAATCTTATATAATTTAACTGTATTGAACCGAATTTCATTTACTTAAATCAGATTCAAAATCTTCTTCAAATAGCTTTGTTACTATTGCATAATCTTTTAGTTAATCTTCAAAATTTTCTAGACAATCTAGTCCTATCACGATTATATCATCAAAAAAAACATTGTTTCCAACTTTATTTATTCCTGAATAATCCTCAGCTTATATTCTTATTTATTCTTAGTTTTTTAGCATGCTGTTGAATGCGACACAATAGGTTTGTCATTCAGTAGTAAATTCAATAACTTTTACATTTCCTTAGGCAGATATTCATTATTAACTTGCTGCTAGTCATTCGTATTAAGACCCATCTAAATTTCGATATCCTATAAACCCTCCTAAGTTTTCACTAGCTCATCCTGAAATAGTTCTATATTTAAAGCAAAGAATATACAACTAAGACGGAGAGAAGAACAACTTAGAAAATACATCTCCTCCTGCAATTGTACCGTTGAAAGACAAACATTTATTTTCACTAATTTTTGTATCAGGAACGACAACTGCATAGCTTGTGGGATTTCTTTTTGTTCATTCAACCAGTCCATTTTCAAAATCTTCTTAGAGTAAAAGAGTTGAAAAGCATTAGGCCAAAAGGAAAAAATTAAGTAACATTTTTCTAAGCATTTTAGAGTAAATTAAATCTCATTCATCGAAATTATTTAAAATTATACAAAACTTGAAAAACATTTAACATTAATTTTAGAAATAATATCAAACACTCCTTAATAAAGAAAATTAAAAATTATCTCCTATATAAACATTTTTGTTTTGAGTAAATTGCTTATTCCTTCTAGTTTCTATTTCATAATTTAAAATTAATGCACAGCATATAATCTTCATTTCAGAATTATAGAATCAATTAATATTTATGAATTCCGTTTATCTATCTAGATTTTAAAATTCTACTAAATTTAATTCAACTTCCCTAGTTGCATGCATGCCATTTTAAAGCTATAAAAATTGTTTTAGGTTAATAGTAAATTTATCTAAAAATTAACATCAAAATAATTCTGCTTTCAAAGATTTTTTCGCTTCGATTTTAAATTCTAACTTTAATAAACTTGGTATCTCTTTAAAGTTAATTTTAATTTAATAGTAGTAGTAGTATAAAAAATCACATCATTTATTAGTTTATGAGAGTTTAAGTTTTTTTAGTATTTCTATAACTTAATCTCCAAACTTTTTATTTTGGAATCTAAACCAAATAGAAATCTTGACCTAATAAATTTTAATAAAGCTTTTTAAAAGCAAACTAAGGCTAAGAACTTGATTAAAAACTCATTTTAAATAATTTCTCTAAAATATGAGAGATAATTTAATTCAGATAACTATATTAAGTTAAAATTTTAATTTAACGATGCTTAAAATCTCTTATATTACTAAACAAATAAATTAGCTCTCTTATATTTAGCGTAATTTAATTAAAATTATTATTTATTTGATTTCAAAAAGAAAATAATCATAATTATTTACTTAGATTTGTCTTAATTCCCATATAATCAAAATTGAAAATAATAATTTTATTCTTTAACTATTTGTTTTCTCCTTATAGGATTAAATTTTGAATAAAAATGTAAGATATTTTAGTAAATTTCGCATAACTAATTGATATATCTTTCTTAATTCTTTTTAATATGATTTTTTATAATTGAAAAACAAACTTTTGCTAGTTGTTTTTCCTAAAAGTTTATAGTCAAATTTTAATTTTAATTAATAGAAACCTTTTAATTAAATTTTATGAAAAGCCAGATTGGTAAAAAATTATTCAATGTAATTCCTTTATTATCTTGCTAAGTTTTTCGCTTACTTAGAACTTTAAATTTATAAAATTTTGTTAAGAAATGACTTTAACTATATGGTGATAACTTAAATAATTTAAAAAGGATTTATAGCTATGATATTCTTTATTCTCCCTTTTTATCATTTTATAACTACTGTCCTTATGGATTGCTAGGCTAATAGATAAATTTGTTTAAAAACCTTTAATTATACTAATGAAGGAAGTGTTTTATATTTGTTGGGTCTTGATGACTATCAAATTAGTAGAATCTTTTTAAATTATTGTATGAAAGAGTAATTTAAATAGCTGATTGATAAAAGCTTAATCAGTATAAACTTTTTTGCAATTAACTTAAATTCTGAAATAATTATTGCTATTTTTATTATCTATCATTATTTTTAAATCTATCATACTTTGGTAGTCTAAAGCTACCAATAATTTTAAGTTTTTATCTTATAACCTTTAATTTATATTTTCTTTTTTCTAGGAAGCTGATTTTTTGTGTAATAGTTAAACTTAATAAGAAAAGTCGAACTAAATTGAATGCTAGCAATTTATTAAATGAGTTAATCTTAATTTAATGTAAAGATTATAGATAAATATAGTTAAATTATTTTAAATCTATTGCTATAAATTGATAATAACCAAGTGATCCTCATTAATTATTGCTTATATCAATTATTTGCTTATAAGAAGGAGGCATGATTAAATATGCTTATTGATGCTATAAAGTAGATAAATTGGTAGAGACTCAATTTTGAAAGTTAAAATTGATTCAAACATTTAATAAAAGTATCATTTCAAATTTCTTTAGGCCATATATCATATTAGCTTTGACACCCTCATTTAATGAATATCTCTCTTTAAAATAATAAAGCAATAGAAATTTGTATTTATTGATTTAGAGGAATCATTTATTCTTGATACTTTATAAGTCTTCTAATTTTATTTTTTCTTAAAGATATAAAAGTTTACTATGTAGATCTAAATAAATAGATATAAAAATTTAAAAATAATTTATTTTATTAACTCTAAAGGCTTAAATAATTAGTAAGGCATAACTTTAAATGTATAACACTTGCTGAACTACAAATAATAATAATCGATAATGTTAAAATTAATTTATTTATCTCTGGTAACTAAGTTATATAAATAGAGAATAGCTTTGATTAACTAAAATTTTAGCTTATACAGCTTAATTATATTCTAAGTATGCTTTCTTAATTAGATAAATAATAAAAGCCTATGTATTTTATTTAGTTTGTTACTTAAGAAGAAAAGATGATTAGCGTATTTAAATAGCTATTATAAATTAAGATATTACCTGCTTAGAATCTATACAATCTTAAGATCTGAATTACTTTCTTAAAATATTTTATTATAACTAAACCATAAAGATATCTGCCTATTTAATTTTTCAGTTTATTCCTCTTCAATTATTTTAAAATATAGACGACGACTAACACTTTTGTCTATGTGCATATAACCAGATAAAATATCCTTATTTAAGCTTAATAAAATAAAAATTTAATTAGAACAAATCTTATTAATTCTAGATATTTTGCCAAAGTTAGGGTTATGATTTTATTTAATAAGTTGAAATAAAAGGAATTATAGTAAAACTGGGAGTTTAATTTA
The DNA here is from genome assembly GCA_946699065.1 of Loxodes magnus. Classification (NCBI taxonomy): domain Eukaryota; phylum Ciliophora; class Karyorelictea; order Loxodida; family Loxodidae; genus Loxodes; species Loxodes magnus. The sequence goes on from CAMPDV010000290.1 coordinate 263,245, forward strand.
GTAAAATTAATAAAATAATAATCTGATATATATTACTAAATTAAAAAGCTTAAATTGGAGTTTAGTGAACTTGGAGGACTTTCAACCTCATGTTCACAGGACCAGTTTGATAACCTGGCTGGAGCCAGCTCCCTTCAGAACTCTTTCTTCAGTCGCCTTGGATTGTGTACCACTTCGGTTTGTAGATTTTACCTCCTGACGGATAAAATTAGTTACAGAATTTTCGTCTAATCTTATCCTAATATTAGTACTATTATTTTTCTTATTATTTTCTATTCCAGTACTATTATTTAATTAATTTCAATTTCTAACATTGTCTATATTTATGTCCAGTTTGCTTGCATACAAAGCATCTTGGTTTATTCCTAATTCATTTCTTGTCTGGACTCCTCGGTAAATTAGTAGCTCCTTCTATGTCCATTGTATCTTGAATTGTCCTAACTTTGAATTCCTACTACTGTTGCTACTTACTGTTCTCTTCAAGCACAGTTGTTCTCTGCTGTAGCAATCCCATTTCCCTGAAGAAAGTGTTTTGCTCTCGATGTAGACTTCCCAGAAGCTTTCTTTCCATTCCTTGAGCTCAGTAACTTGATTTTTTAGAGCTCTATTCTCTAATCGTAGCCTCTTTACTTCCTCCTTCAGGTCAGAGAATGCGACTAAAATTTATGCCTGCTCTTCCTGGAACTGTGGCATCGCAAACTCTCGCGCGGCTGCTGCTTCTTGCGTCTCCAGCACCTTTCTAGGTTCTTCCTCTTCAGTTGGTGTCATCGGGGTAGCCTTTTGGCGTTTTTGTCCCATATTTTAAGTTGGTCTGGAAGTTCCTAGTTGAGTCTCTTATTCTTGAAGGTTTTGAGAAGAAGATTATTTCTAGGAAGAAGATGTGTGAGTTAAAGATAAGGGTTCTTACTTTCTCTCCCCTTTTTAGGAGGTGATATAAAAGCCTTTCTTGAACCCTTCTACCATTTTTTCATAATAATCTGATATTAAAGTAGAAAATTATGAGTAATTCCTGAAAATAAAAATAGAAATAATTCATTTTTTTCAAAAGTTTCTAATTAAGAACTCAATCAAATAAGGTATATCAATAAATACAAAGAAATGCTATATTGAAGAAAGTTTTAATTTTATAATATCAAATATTTACAATTAGCTTATATTATTATTTTTTGCTTATCTACAATCTTAACTTTTGTAAAATTATTATCATAAAATATGGATGTCGGCCGTGATCAGGAGACTTAGTAGGTATTCTGGTCCAATGTATACTACATTGTGAGTAATCTCGCACTAGATGCCGCCACGGAGAAGAGTGAAAAGCTTGAAAGAGACAAGTCTTACTTGCACTAGGGTTTTCGCTAGCAATATGAATGTTTGATTAACGTACAGCTAATGACTTAACTACTAATTCTTATTTGGATCTTATTTAAGAAGATTTTAGCATTTGGTTCAAGATTCGTGAACAATCTTTAATAAGCAGATTCCTCATTTGAAGAAGTTGAGTGACTCAATAGACGAATAGAATGACAACAAAAAGTAATAGAAAACCTTTTTTAATATTAAATATTAATATTTAAAGAGTTGCGCGCCAACGAGATGTTACTTACTCAAAATTATCTTGATTTATTTATAAAATAAATCAAACTAAATAAGAAGTAAGCCAAAGAATATTAAATAGATTTTTTATAATACTCTTATATTGATTAATTGATTTTTTACCAATTTAAATGTTGCAACTCTTTCTTCTTCACTCTAATATATTGTGAAAAATAGCAATATAAAATAATTAATGTATTATGTAAATTTTATAAAGCACTTAAAAATGAAACAAAGTTAATTTATCATCTAAAAAATGAATTAACTAAATGAATAAAAATTGATAAACCGCATGATAAAAGTAAGATCAAATCCCTATTTCCAATTTTATTAACTCATAGCACTTCTATAGCTTCACTAAATATGTATATAATATAAAAAATATACAATTTTAGAATTATTAGAATATTCTAATAAAAAAGTAGATTTTTAGAATCTTTAAAGTCTAAAAGAATAAATAAAAATAAAAGAATATTAATTTAAAATAAGATAACCCATAAATAAAAATAAATGCTCTGATTAACTTAATCTAAAAGTAGTTCAAAAAAAGAAAACGAAAATAAAATAATAATTTATATAAAAATTAATTAATTTTATAATGGCTTTTAATACGAAGTTGCCTTTCATCAATTTTATAGTTTTATTTTAAGAAATTGAATAACGTAATAAATATTATCTAATACACTGAAATGATAATAAATTAAATATATGATACTGATAATCTTAATTTATTTGAAGCTAGTTTTAGCATGTTAATTATAGCAAGTTATTTATTTGATTTAGAAAAATTAAAGGCAATCAAATAATAGCTATAAATCTAAGTTCAAAAGCAAATAATCATAATATTAAATAAATATTAGTAGTTTGTAAGAATGATACTATAAAATATCCAACTTTATTTTTCTTTAGTTTTATACAATTTACTATTAAGTTATTTAAATATGTAGAAAGCGATAGAATAATAGCTTTTATTTAATATGTTAGCTATTAAATATTTTTTATCAATCTTCAAATCTAAATTTTAATTTTTTACTAAATATCAACTAATTTATACTATGAAATATCTTTTAAGTGATTATGATAATAAGTTTCTATTTCTAGAGAAAGAATCAATTTAAAAGAAAGAAATGAATCTATATTGATCTGTAGAAGTTAAAAGTAAATATTCTTAATATATATATTATTATTTTTAAGAGATAAAACAGCTATTTTAGTATTACTATTCCAATTTATTATTTTACTTAGAAAACAATGGGAAGTTAGTAAGTGAAAGATTTAAAAGCAGAAAAAATTCTTATAATTAAGTGTAGAAAAGAAAGATTTTAAATTTTATCAGTTTGCTTAATAATATTTAAATTATTTTTTTTATTTAGTTTTTGTCGATATATTAGATTAAATTGAGGAAGATAATTTATTATTTAAAGTTATTAATAAAATATAGAAAAAATATTCAATTCAATTCGATTTAAATGTTCTGCAGTAGCTTCAAGCCGCCGCATAAAATAAAAGTTTTTCAATCTTGGTGGTTTTTCTTCTTGATTCTCTCTTGTCCCAATTCTCATCTTTTCTATTCTTAAAGTTCTTGATTGTTTTTATTTTTTCTTGTATATTTGTCCATCTTTATTGCAATACAGTTTCTTCCTTTCCTTTTCTTCTTTAATTCAGTATTCTTTCTTGAATTTCTAGAATTTCTTACATCTTCTGTACAGATGATTCTGGCTTTTACAAAAGTAAAATTTCTTCTTTATCTTTCTAGCCGGCTCCATCTTGATTACCTGCTCTTCTTCTATTTCCATTTTGTCGATCTTAGGAATTTCTTGTCTCTAACTTAATATTATTTCCTTATTCTAATCTTGTATCGTTTTTATTGAGGCGCTCATCTGTTTCAACTCTTCCTACTGATACTTCCAGAGAGTGTCAAGCTCCCTTTCCCAATTTGCCATTCAAAGCTCTCTTGAGTCCTGTTGCTCAATTAAATCCATTAGCTTCGTATTTTCCTTCTTGAGCTTCTTAACCTCTTCCTATAGGTTTATGACTACCTTAATTAATTGTTCTATACTCAACTACCCGGATGGGAAGACTTCCGACACCTCCTAATGTAGAGCCGACTTAGGCTGCTTCCTTGGCTTTTCCTGCGTTGACGGAGTGAGTTCATGGCTTGTCCTAGCAATTGGATATTCTTCCCTGGGTAAGGAAGATTAATATTACTTCACCGGAGTTTAATCTTATTAAGAAGAAGATTAGGGTTAAGTGTAAGACGACTGATTAAGAGTGGCTTCTGGTTTCCTCTCCTATTTCTTGGAGGTGGTGTAGAAACCTTTCTTTAAGCCTTCCATTTTATTTTATATAGAAAAAATATAATTTTTCATTTGATAATCTAGTAATTATAAAAAAATAAGATTTATATTTTAGACTAGAGCTATAAATTAAATTTTTTTTCTATTTCATCTTTAAATAGAAAAGATATTAATGAAAAAAACTGTAGCTGTTTTATATCATACAATTAGCCTTATCTCTTTTTATAATAATATTTAAAATTTTACAAGTTTTCTTTTTATTTAAATTCTCTTAGTATCTCACATAGAAAAAATTAGTATATACAATTTAATATTTCTTAAAAAGTTAAATGAATTAAAAAACGTAAAAAAATACAATTATTTATAGGAATCATAAATTATTAATAGTATTGTCAAACAAAAAATTTATTAGTTTTGCCTTTTTTATGTTTTTTCTTTCGCTCTTTTATCATTCTTCTATAATATTTTTACTATTTTATTTAAATGTTTAACTAAAAATTTAGTCTCTTCTTTCACTCTTTTAATATTTTCGTTTTTTCTTTTTAATTTTTTAGTCTCTTTTAACATTTTTTATATAATTTGATTTAAAATTCTTCTGTCTGCACTTTCTGTTATACTTTAAGATTCTGAGAAAAAAATGCATTTTTTACTTATGTTCCTTATAAACTCTAAATTTATATGCTATTTTTTTTCTTAAAATGTTTCTATACATTTTAATTCAATTTCTTTTTAATATTTGTTTATTATTTTTTTTACTTTTTTACTCAATAAAATTTTTCTATATTTTACTCACAAAGTAAAATTAATTAATACATTTATTATATCATATTATTTTAAATTTTTATAAATTTCTCCTTTTTGCTACTTCTCTCCTCATTATTTTCCTTTTAATTTCCAAATCTTTTTCTTTTAAATTTATTTTAAATTTATATTTTATTTGTTTTTATTTATAATTTCTTTTCCTCTTTTAATGTTGCCACTATTTTAGCTCTTTTGTTAATTTATTTAATTTAAAATTTTAAAATTTTACTACACTTTTCCTTTACTACATTTAATTTTTTTCGTTTATTAAAAGAGCTTTAAAGTTTTTATTTATATTTATATTTATACTTATATTTATACTTATATTTATATTTATACTTATACTTATATTTATATTTATATTTATCATTATGCATTTTTATTTTAAATATTTTATATTTTTAATCTTTCTGATTTTCTTTACTTATAACAAAATTTTAATTATTTTTTTATTCCAAATTTACTTTTCTCTGATTAATTTCTTAGCACAATTATATTAGATAAACACTTTTATTTTAAATATTTGCCTTCAAAAAGGAAGAAATTTAATTAACTGTTGAACTTATTATAAAGAGCTGCACACCAACGAGGTGGTACGCGCTTTATAATCAAATTTATTTATTGATTATAGAATTTTGAAGTTTAATATAAATAAGCTAATTTATAAATAAAAGAGGCTTTAAGTTAAGTTATTGCTATATTATAAATAGATATATATTGATTTATTTAAGTTATTTTTATAGTTAAATTGCATGTGATTAAGTTCTACTATTATATATAATAGCACTGTTATTCATAAGAAATAGAAAACAAATAATACTTTTATAATTAATGTAATAAAATAAAAAATGGATTTAATAAATTTCTAATATTAAATCTATTAAAAATGAATGGGGTATTAATTATTTAGTTATATTAGCAATTAAATTTGTATTTATATTTCTTTTTGCTTTTAGATAATTAAAAACTAGATATCAATTATATTTTTCTAAGCTTATTACTTTTAACTACTTCCTTTATCGCCCTTTATTTTAATCCTATATCCAAGAGTTAAATACTTAATTAGTTGGAAGATTTGATAAATAAGCTTTTGCTTTTCAATTATCTTTATTCTAAATTCTATACTTTAGTATCTTGATTAAATTTAAGTATATTATAAAGATATAAAGCACTAGCTGAACTATTAATAATATGAGCCTAAATTTAAAATAAGCATTAATAATATATAATAGTCTAATTACTTTAATAGTGTATAGCTTTGGTTATTTTATCAATTAATATTTAATTTAATTGCTCTTTTTGTGATAAATTATGAAATCCAATATTCTATAGTTGGAATGCTTCTTAAAGTAAATATACTGATTTTAGTATTTGCTTTAATTATTATCTTTTCTCATTGCTTAAAGCTAGAATAATGCTTTTCAAATAAATATTTATGTTTTGTAGTTGAATGAAAATATTTTTAGAAATGAACACAAATGAGTAAACAGAGAGGCTATATAGATGTAATAGATTGCGAAGATTTAGAATAAGGGGTTACACAATATAAAGGAATTAATAACAATATTCAATTATCATAATATATTCATTCTTATTAATTTATATCTTATAAATCTTTATTAGTCATTTTAAACTTTAAAAAACTATTACTACTATCCTTAATGAGGAGTTTGGAAGTTTAAATATAATATAAGTAAAATTAACATTATTTATCATGATAAAAATTATTAAGGAGTATTAACTGTAAGAAAAATGAGTAAACTAGTGTTTGTAGAAGAAAAGACTTATAATGGAAGTATGATTAATGCTATAAAAAATAATAAAGTAAATTAAAAGTTGATTAATGAAGAACAGTATAAGAAAATATTAACAAAATTGAGACAGGATTAAGAAATTTAAATATATACAAATGGATATTATGATTGTTGCTGATTTAGGGATAAAAGGCATGATTATGAAATATTCAAATAAAAGATTGAAAACGTATCAAAAAAAATGATTTGAAGCTAAAAGATAAAGCAAAGAGATTTAATTAATTTAAATGGAATAAATTTCAAGGATGTACTAAAGATGGAAAAAATAAGATAAAATATTGTAAGACTTAAAAAATGGAGATAAATATGAAAAATATTATTTCAACAAAGTAAGATAAGATAAAGAAATTTTTAAGTATAAAAGGAGAGAGATTTTTATATAAATATTGAAATAGCGATTAAAGATATGGAAAGGAAAATTATAAATATTTTAAACAATGAAGTTTTCTTTCAGGAAATATCTTGGCTTATTTTATTGCGCATACACATTTTTTCTCATTTCTTCGTCATTAAAATTTAAATAAAATAAATCTTCAGAATTGGATCTTAAAATGATGTGCTAATAATATAATTCATCTATCAATTTCTAAAATACTCTATTAATTACAAAAACTTAAGATTAGCTTTATTTCTTTTTGAGGAAATTGTTTACATACTAAAAATAAGCAACTCTACAAGAAGTCTTTAATTTTTTGGTATTGCTCTTTTGTGACTTACTAGAGAATCAAATCTTAAGAAAATAATTTCTGTAGAATTTCAAATGCTTAAAGCTTAAAATTAGCAGAGCTTCTTCTTTGAAGATTATAAAAATTGAAAACACTTACTTAAATATACTTCATAAAACCTATTTTAGAATGACTAATTTTAAAGAAGAATAGAGTAAACAAATTAATAACATCTAAAAATAAATTAAAGCAACATTTGGAATAGTATAGAAGAAATAAAATAGAAAAATATTAAATTTATTAGTTTTATGATAAGAAAGATATTAATAAAATGATATATTTTATATGCTTTATTATAATTTTAGAAATTTCAATAAAAAGTTTTAATTACAATTATAAGAGTTATAGCAGCTACTCTCAAATAACAGATATCCAAGCTTCGTTTGTTTTATTATCTTATGCTAATTCAAGTTTTATCATTTTTATTTTTTAATTGTTAATGTAATCATACTTAATTTCGCTAGAATCTTTAAGATAAAAAACTGAGAAAGGTGGTATTAAAACTTCATTCTCAACTTCTACTTTTATTTCTTATAATCCGAAAGCTGAAAGTTTATCTATTTTAGCAGCATTACAACATCCTTATGGAATATTAATTTCAAATAGCGATTAAATTTAGTTTTTTCCTTCATTTCATTTTAATCTTTTATGCGCATAATTTTTGTCTAAAGTTGTTGACAAGTAATGGGGAATTCTAAATCCTTTACCTATTTTATTAATATCAAAATTTTATAAAACTTCATCATCAACTGCTCTATAAACAGTATACGACTAAGTATTATCTTTAGTTCCATCTTCAACAATATATCTATTCATCATTCTCATTCAAGGAATCATATTTCTTATCAAATGCTCACATCTTTCTTTTGTATACTCTTATCAATTGCATTTTCCATCTTTATTGTGTTGAATGTGACTTATCAATGCTCTTGTTGAAGTTGTTGAAAGATTATTTTGCTTACCCATAGTTCATAAACGAATGCTAGAATATTTTATTAAAGTAACTTCGTCTTTAATTTCCAATTTTTAGAAATGTGCAAGACATTCGTTCCATGTTTTTAAAGCGTTTTAACTCAAATTCCCTCCTAAACTTCTTAATCCTTCCTCTATTTATATTTAAGTCTATATTTTATTCGCTTTCTCGTACTCTTGAATGAAGAAATAATCATTTTCATTGAAATATTTTTAATCTTATGAAAGAGAATATTCTGCCTATTTAATCTAGTTAGCTTCATTTTTTTCAATGTCTTTCTCTAAAGTTTCTGAATTTTTATTGTAATCTTTTATTTAATGACCTCTCTTCTTACAAGATTAAAACTCACAATTATCACAAATTCACTTTTCACATCTCTTACATAATTTTTACTTAAAAATGCTACATTTTTTACATAAACTAGGAAAATACAAAGTTAATACCAAGATTAGAATTAAAACTAAAGTTAAAAGTAAGTCAAGTATAAGCAGATGAAAGAAATAGCTTGCGAAAAATAAGTATAATCAAGGAAGAGATGATTCCTAGTCATAAATCACACACATTGATATTGCAACTCCAATGGAAACTATAAAGTAAGTTAATGGAAATATGGTAATTCATTTCTTTTCTATTAGCATTATAAATATTAAGAGTGATTTCGATAATGAGATAATAACTGAAATGATAGCAGCAGTTAAAATTTCTTACCCTTCTATTTGATTGTAATCTTCTTTTAGATTTGCAGAAATCAAATTTCCGAAAAAGCAAATTACAATATTTGAAAAATTTATTAAATGCATCTAAAAAGTTTTCAGTTTGTTACTTCTAAACTCATTAAATAGTCCTGTAATCATTAAATAATTCCATAAAAATTATAATTTCTGCTTTATGTTCGATTATTTTTCCAAGCTTGATTCAATTTTTTTATTTCAATAAAATAAACATAAAAATCAAATAATAATTACTAAAGCTATACAAGCGAGTGTATAGCTTGGAGCTGAATTTTTAAAGTTATTTTATTTTTGTTTAACTATTGGCTAAGTTTGATTTATTCTTACTACTCCAGATTTTATGCATTTACAGATAAATGTATCATTCCTTTATGTTTTTTCTATTTTGCAAGCTTTTCCATTATCTCAGTTTTAATTATTCTAGTTCCATATTTAGCACTCTAAATCTTATATCGTTCAATTATCTACTTTTATTTAAAATTTAGCTGCTTCGTTCTATTTTAAAGGCTATTTATTTTAGGTAATAATTCCTTTTTCATTTTATGAGCATGTTTGATAAACTTCGAATCAAGCGTATTTTTATTTGCTGTTATCATTTCTTTACAAAGGATTAGCATTAAATTATGCAAACATGGTAAATAAGCATTTACTTTTCTTTGTAATATTTTATTAAACCTAAACTTTATCTAGACTGAAGTCTCTAGGAAATGTTTTTGAATCAAACATACCAATAAAAAGCTTGAAATTTTAATATTTAAACTAGTAATTTTGATTAGGTATTAAATACCTCTAAGCAAATGATATCGAGGAACTCTTTAGAATATTTAAGAAGTTTGATTGGTTATTTTAAGTATCTTTCTATTATTTCCCTGGGGAAGGAAGATTATTAATCCTTCTATTTCTCCTTTGTGTATTAGATTAATCTCCTTACTATATGGACATTTAAAAATATAAGGATTTATCTATCATAGAAGTAATCATATCTAGTTGTTCATATGTAAATTAGAAATTTCCCCTTTAGTCAAAGCACTAGGATAGTGCTTTCATATAATTTTCATAATTATCAGAGGTTATATTCAAACTTATCTACTTAAGAATTTAAAGCGCAATAGAAAACTCTTCTCCATTATTTACTCAATATGGAATATAATTTAAAAGGTCTTTTAAGCTTTAAGAATCTAGTTAAGTAGTCTAATATATTTCTACTATCAAATCAAGTATGAAGTTCAATTGCTGTAGGCTTGAAGAAAAATTTCTATCTAGTAATGAATAAATGTTATAGGAATTATTTCAGTCTTGTCTCATAATTTCTATTGTTTTGTAGCTTTTTGAATAACCATACAAACCATCATATACATAAGCTACTACTGTTATATTCTCAAAATCTTCTTCTACTTATGGAAGTTGAAGAGTAATCTAATTATCATCTTGCATTAAACTTAAAGGTATTTCTTCTTTTCCTTTTATGTAAAAGAATTGATATTTTAAAGGATAATCTTATTCAGGATCGTAGCATTTTACTACTTTGAACTCGAAATAAGTATTTCAAGCTTATCCAAAAGTGGAATTTATTTCAAAGTTTCCAATAACTGGAACCTTATTTACATAAATATTCTTTTCAGTTTCTATTTTCAGATCTTCAATTTCGAAAGTAAATGAATAATTATATCCTTAAGTTAGACTAGAAGCATTTATTTATATAATCGTTTCATTTATCTCTGAAACTGCACTCTATTTTATATTTCCTGGTTTCTATTATCATGAAACTTATTTATCTTATAGACTTTAAATAAGAATAGATCCATACATATTTACTATTCCTTAAGGATTTATTATATTTAACTAATTATCAGGAAGATTTATGTAAACTTGATATGACAATCTTTCAACAATTTAGACATTTACATAGCTAGATGCATAGCTTGAATCTACATTGATAACTTTTAATACTACTCTAAAATAATAATTAGTAGGAAATTTAGATGTTTCTATAGCTATTTATTATGTATTACCAAATTTGCAAGCACTTTATAAATTTATGCTTTATGTATTCCCTTAATTTTATGTTTAATTTATAGTTTCGCATGATCATTAGTAGTTTAATTGGCTTTAACTTGCCCCAGTAACTTTTGATTTTAAAATTAGATTTTCATATCTAAATACTTAAACATTTTTATCTGCAAGAATATAAGCTTTAATCATTTATTTAATTCCACTTATGTTTATAAAGGCATTATAGGTATTGTCAATTTAAGCTCTTATATAGTATCAATAAGGCCATATAAAAACGTTTGGCTTTATTTATATTGTCAACTAATCATCTGAAGTAGACTCAGGATCTCCAAATATTAGTTTCTATATTTCTGATTTTGCTATGGTAGTTTAACTAGTTTTATATAAACTTCATCTTATAGTATGGTTATTTTAGCAATCATCTTCAATTATCAAAACTAAGTTGCTTCATTAGTTTTCATACATTTTAGTTTAATTTTCATTTTCAAAATAAATTTTAGGAGGTATAACTTATCCTGTTATATATACTCTCTTTTTTATTTCATCTCAGGTATTAGCCCAAGAATAAGCTTTTACTGTAAAATCAACAAAACAAGATCCTTACAGAAAATATGAATCTAGGGTGAAATTATCAGCTTCTTGATTGTAATAGATAGGATATTAAATTTATTATTACTCTCAGTTATAAAATCAAGTTTTAAAATAGTTTACTTTAGGTGTTATTTATATGTCTCAGATATATTTAACTGCACATTTAAAATTATTTATCACGCTAACCTTTATTTATAAATCATCTTTATAGTGATGGGTATCGTTCACTTCTAATGCAGCTATTTATAGTTAAGGAATTTCTTAAATTTTAACTAGAGCAGATGAGTTTGCATTTTGAATAGCATAAGTATGGCTAGATTGTATAACTCAATCTTAGAAATCTATTCTCATGTTTAATGACAATTAAGCTTCTTCTCCGACTTTCACTATGAAGATATCAAACTATTCATTTCAATAGCAAATTGCTCCATTACCATATTTATATGCCTCTTCTAGAACTTAAAAGCATTTAGGATTTTAATCTGCAATATTATTTTTCTTATTAAAGAGAACTCTAATTTAGATATTGCTGATCAACAAATATGCTTCTATTATTTTTGGTGCTTCTCTGCTTTCACAATCTTCAGTACTAAATCTTTTTGGATCGTCTGTTTTAAAATCATTACATTATTCTTAGTTTGAGCAGCAATAATCATAGATTAAATTTAAGCACTCTCTTTTATATGGATATATTAGTACTGCGTTTTCGTCTCAACATGAGTTATTTTAAACTACTTGTTCACATAAAGTATCAGAATTAAAAGTACAAATTCTATCGCAGGATTAAGTATTATAATTTTTTATAGTTAAACTTGTACAGTTATAAAGGCAGGTGTTTTAATGTTTAAATGTATCTGATGGACATTAATCGAAACATTCAAATGAGTTTTCTAGATAGAACTATGGGCATTCTTTTAAGCAAGTTTAGTTTTAACTATAGGGAGCATCATTAGGGCATTATTCAAAGCATTGTCTTCCATATTTGAAAAACTAATCTTAGCAAGTTACGCATTCATTCATTTTTAAATAAAGGTCATCAATGCATTCATAGCATATTTTACCATCTTTAGAGCATTTCTAGCAATTTAATGGACATTAATTAGTTTACTCTAAAGATTTACAAATTACTTCTTATTCTTTTGGACATTTTATAGTTAAGTCATACTAAGGAACTTATATTTCATATTCAGGAAGACATTCTATCTACTCTCCGTTTTATAATTTCAAGACTATCACTTTATTTCCATTGCAATAAGATTAAAAGCAAAATGCTTATTACTGATTCTATTATTTACCTAAGTAACATCTAGACGAAGACCCAAGAGTTTCACCACTTATCGATAATGGTTAGTAGAAAGAACTTGCTGATCCTCTGCATTACTTTTATTCCCATAGTTTAGTAACAGGGCAATAATCCATAAAATCAAAAGCTCCACCTGTTGTAGAGTTAAGCCAATACTATTATTCAGGCTACAAAGTTTAACTATATTAAGCTGAGTTACACTAACCTATCGAATATAAATCTGGAGTACAACTTCATTAATTTGCTTAATCACAGAATCAACCAAATGCTGGTATTGGAATTTTTCCTTTATATGCACATTTTTATTAAAAAAAGTCGCAACCTTCTTTGTAGCCATATTCTTGAAATTCACTCTTTCGGAAATCAGGCAGATATCATCCCATATCGTAAAATAAAGCTAAAGTTATGTTACTGATGATCTTGTCAGTCATATCATTGTTTACCATTACATCATTATACATTAATCTACCTTCCCAGTGAGAACTTAGAGAGTTGTATTTTAGGTCTAAATCTTCAAGTTCCATATACGCAGATTTGCAATCAAACTAATTCCTAACAGCTGTATTTAAAGCATCTAGGTTAATTTATGTAATATTCTTTTATCTTAGTTAACTATCTTGAATTATTTGTTATTCATACTTTAAATTATTAAAAGGATTTAAATAGGAACTATATAATGAACTGCTAAATCCTAGTAAATGAAATGTTTCATGAATTAAAGTATAATAAGCATAGAATGTATTGCTACTTTAGGAGAAATAATAAGAATTTATATTTAGCTAGCCTGCAATAGGCCGTCCAGTTTTTGCGTCCACTAGACAAATAGCCGATCATGATTTATAATCAGCTTCTGGATTTCATTCACTCGTTACGAAAATGACCATATCATAATTTTCAATGTATTGATATTTTTCAGGTATTTAAACATCAATGCATTTAGTCTTGCTAGTAAGGAAAAAATTAAAAAAAGCTGCAGGATATTTTACTTTCAGTAAAGATTTGATCTAACTATCTACTTTTGGAACTAGAATCTACTTTATAAAATACTCGGAGTAATCGCTAGAAGAAGATATGAAGTCTTCCTAGAAATCTCATGCTATTCTTATACCAACTGCTTATTCTTCTCTTCAGTTTGCTTCCCTTTATAACTCAACTTTCACAGGATCGATAATCTTCTAGTCATGAATGCACCGAAAAGCAAAAGCTGAGATGAAAACCTAAAGGAAAATAAAAGCTTTCATTTTATAAATTTAAGGGAACTTAATGGTTTTAAGTTAAAATATATCATACTTTATTGGATTATCTACATTAGATTATAGCATAAATTTTGTAAGTATTTATTAAATAAAAAAATAATGAATACTATTAATAAAATCTAACTATTGCTAGACTCTATCAAGTTATTATCTTTATTGTCTTTTAGATTTATATTATAACTTTTAATTTTATAATTGTTAGTCTATGCTATATGCTTAAAGTATTACACCTAATTCTTATAAAATAGATTTGCTTAAGAAATTTACTTTTACACTTTTATTTTAGGTTATTAAATCATTCTAGCAGATGCTAATTTATTAGGAATGTAAAACTAAAGAAGAGTGTAAGCTTTTCTTATAAAAAGCTATTAATCATGCAATTAATTAAAAAGTATAAAATAAGACACTCTTAGTTTCTGTAATAATGAGATAAATTATTAAAGTAGTAAAAAAGAAAATTTATTAATTGGGTGCTTTGTAATGAATATATTAAGATATAAAAATAAGATTATTAGCTAATTATAATTAAATCATATATGTTCTTTTATTTCAACCTTTAGTTATGACACTTTCTTGGATTTAGCTTTATTAGTTTAGCTAAAAGAAATTAACTATTATTTTACATTTTTCTCTATGAAATAGTCTACTTTTTTTGAAATTTTAACCAATTTTATTATCTTCTGGTAAAAGATTCCAATAAATGAGATTAAAAATATGTTAAATTTTTGTAAAATTAGGATTTATTAAAGTTCCCACTTATCTAGTTGCTTTTTTAGAAAATTGACTTCTTTATATTTTTATTTTTAGCTATAAAAATATTAATACTCTACTTATATTTTAATGAAGGCTTTAGATTTTAGCTATCTCTTTATTTCAGTTGAAGAATACAAAAGAATAGTAAATTTTTCTAATTTTAAATCTAAAGTTATTTCGCTACATTTATCTTCATTCTTTAAGTAAATCATCATCTTAAATTATGGTTGATTGGGTAGAAAAAACAAAAGATAATATAAAGATTAAACTCTATTACTAATACTATAAAAAGGTAGCTCATTTGAGAGATTTTCTAAATTAAAACTAAAGAGATAATACAAATTTTAAAGCATGTAAGATAAGATTAGCAGGCTGATGAGTTCTAATAAGTTTCAATAACTATTATTATGATTCTCAAAATAAATGTTTGACACTGGTATAATATTTAAGATTCTATTATAGTATAATAGCTATTTATTAAAATTATAACCTTTTATATTATTTTAGATCAAGCCTTTTTGTCCTTTCTCTGATTAGATTTAGCTTTTTTCATTTAAAATATTTCCAAATTTTATGTTTTTAAGAGCAGGATAACTAGTAATTAGTAGCTATTAGAATTAGAAGCTAAATAATTAAACAAAAATAAAAAAGAATGAATAAATCTCTTTTATTCTAAATTAATAATGACTAATAGACTTAAATAAATAAATTTGATTATAGAGCGCGTAGCACCTCGTTAGTGCGCAACTCTTTCCATATCTCAATGTATGTCTGTTTCTTCAAGTAAGCCTTCAGGTGATAGAAATTCTTCTCTTATTAGTTACATATCTTCCTCATTTTCCTCTATATTACCGTTGTTCTTCTGTCTTCTATCTATCTACGCTTTATTAGATATTTATTGTAAGTTTAATTAATTTTTTCTTACATATCTTACTAATTTTCATTTCTAATTCTTTTCTTCTTGATCAAGCTTTTATACACTCATAAAAATTATCTTTTTCCTGCTCTATAGTCTTTTCCTATTTCTTTTTTTCATTCAATTTTCTTTTCTATATATCCCCTTTTCCTTTTTTCTAATATATCTTTGATATTATTATCAAGTCAGCTTTAGCTTTTTTTTACTCTTCTTAGGTTCTAATGAATTTCTCGAATTTGGCTGTACCTCATATTATATCAAATAATTCCATTCCTTATCTCTCTACTCTTATTGTTCTAAGAATTCAAATACATTATTATCTTCCTTCTTTGTATTCTGAAAAGTTTTCTATGATATGCCTTTCATTTTCTCTTGCATTGATACAGAAAGGGGCATTGATTTGTCATAACTAGGTGTCTTTCTTATAAGCAATCCTAGCTCCCATTACATCTCTTTCTTATTCTAAATAGGTAACATATTTCTTCTTTTCTATTTTTATTATATCTCAGGTAGTTGAGTGGTCCTACTACTTAATAATCTCTTAGTTAAATAAGAATCTTATAAATTAATTAAACTTATTGTATAAAAGGATTCTAATGAAATCTGTTATTAAGTCCCTTATTATTTAGTATTAAAGATTTTATATGCTGTAACTAATAATTAGCCTAGATAAATTATGCTTAATAGCAGGATATCAATTAGGTATAATATTATCCTATCTTTTATTATGTTTAAACTAGTTCCCTTAGTTAATACCCTATTTAATAGTGATCTAATATAATTATGAGTATTTATAAATCTTTATTGTTATATTCTAAAAGTAAGCTATTCTTACTATCTTTTTCTTACAATCTAAGTGGATTTGTTGATCTTGGAATTAAACGTTAAATATGCTTCTATTTTTTAATTTGCAAGTTATATTTAATTTTCAATTATTTATATAGCAATCTAAACTATATTGGAATTCTTCTTTATTTGATCTTATTAATAAAAATAAGCAAGTAACTAGATTTTAAGATTATAGAAGCATATTAAATTAACTATATATAAGCTAGAAATAACAGTTAACTAGAGAGCAATCTATTTTTATTTTATCTTGAGTCGTATATATTCTATTGCTATCTTAAATTTATCTAAAAAATGTATTTATTCAGATATATATTATTTTATAAAGCATGGAATAGTAATGTAAATTTTTAGTAATAATAATAATAATAATAATAATTAAATTAAGTTTGACAATCTTGGAGGAATTTCACCTCTTTCTGCCGATAGCCAGATTGCTCCAGGATTTAATAAAAATGTTTAAAAATTTGATCTCCTCTCTCTCACTTGTTCATCTTGTCTTTGTTATCATCTTCCATTCTGTTCTGATTTCTTTCTGTAGATCTTGCCAATATAAAATCTTTCTCTTATTCTTCTCTATTACAGTTGATGTTTTTACCTTTGTTGCAGCTTGTAGTTTTCTTTACTTTGTGCAATATTAATTCTTGAAACTTAGGAATTTTTTGCATCTTCTTCATAAATTTTCTCTCAAATACAATAATAATATCTTTTCTGAATTCTTTTAGGTTTTCTTGTTTCTTCCTTCTCAATCACCATTAGATCACTTCTTTGCTCATTTTACATTATTTTTCGTTGCAGTTTCTCTTCTATTTTTCCAAGTCTATTGTCCAGTTCTGTCTATTTCTAAAGCTAATTTTGGGATTAACTACTCTGATTTTGTGATATGTTCCAAAAAGAACTTAGTTCTCTTTCCTAGGACATGAATCTTGATTCTATTCCTTCTATCAGGTTAAACTGTTGCATTAGCTTCTCATTATCCTTCTTTAGCTTCTTGATCTCTTCCTGGAAATTTTTTACCACTTTGATAAGCTATTCCATGCTCATCTGGCCAGAAGGATTAAATTCTGATACCTCCTGGTGCAAAGATGACTTCGTCTGCTTTCTGAGCTTCTCCTAAGACGTTGGGGTGATTGCATGGGTGACTTTCTTATATTACTTCTGTTCTTCTTGGACCTATGTTCCAGATTATTAAGAAAAAGGTTAGGATTAAGTAAAAGAAGACTGGCTGAGAATGGCTTCTGGTTTCCTCTCCTTCTTAGAGGTGGTGTAGAAATCTTATTTAAAGCCTTCCATTTTTTCCCTAATGCAAATTTAGTTAAATTTCTTTGTATAAGCATGAAAAAAGATTAATGTATAGATATTAATTAACTAAATTGTAAATGCTGAATTAATTTAACTATAAAGCAAATAAGCAATAAAGCATTTTATATTTGAATATTGCTATTATTTTTAGAAGCTTAAAATTAAATAAATCAATATTAATTTTAATTTTGCTTACCTTAATTTGCTCCTCCTTATGAAAATAAAGCAAATCATAATTATAGATTATAAAAATAAAACTTTATTCTTATTAACTTATCGTTACATCTATCTCTTGATATTATATCATCAATTTCTTAGTCTTCCTTAGTTCTAATTTATAAGCTGTTTAATATCTAAAGTTTATATGAAAATCTAATATAATCCTTTATTTAATTGTATTAGTAGACAATTTTAAATAATGTGATTCATCTTTAAAAATTATAAGATTGTATAAAATAAAGCTAATTATCCTTTATAAGCTTCTCTAGGATATTAATTATTATATGCTCGAATTTTTATAATTTAACACTTTTAATTATATTTTATTTTTTTGACTATTAATAAATATAATTGTAAGTTTATTTATTTGAAATTGGAATTAAGAAAACTAAAGTTAAAACATTTATGGAATTTAATTAAATTAATTGTCAATCTCATCCAGTTTATATCCTATTTAAAATTACATTCTATTTATTGCATCTTCTATAGATGGAAATTAAAGGTTTAATTATTTACCTAACTTTTTTAGTATCTATTATAATTTTTTAATCTTTAATCTTTATTGTTTTAATTCATATTGTATATTTGATATCCTTTACTGAACTGATTATGAAAGGATTCCTAAGATTATTTTCCTTATTTTTATTAAAGTGATATTTGATTAAATTAGATTGCTATTCAAATATTTTAGGTATTTGTTGAGAAAGGTCTGTTATTACTCAGATTCCATTTTATTTTTCCTTATATAATTAAGTTGCTAGTAATTGGTATGAGAAATCAGATAATTGCACTGCTTTTTACCTATATTTGCGCTGATTTATAATGAAATACTAAATATAAATATTTAAGTTAATTTTAAAAGAAAGTTGACTAAATATGAAGTAAAAAGGAACGATGGAATGACTAAGAGATCAAGATAATAAATCGAAAATAATTTTAGTCTTTAGTTGAAGAAAGATATTTAGTGCTGTAGTAAGAAAACTGTAACTATAATAAAAAATAGAATAAAATAACTAATTAATTAGGGAATTTCAAAATGTATATATTAAACATTTGCTCAAGTACTATTTATAAAGACTGATTTAAGAAAGTGGATAGCAAAATTTTAAAATTAAGGAGATTAAATCAATTGAGAGATCAAATATGCAAATTTCTTATTTAAAAAAATGAAAACTAAACCAATAATGCATGCACTTTTTATTATTTGGAAGATAAATTTTTTATTAAATAAATAATATTATAGAGTGCGTAGCACCATAATGGAGTGAAGCTCTTTAATAAAGATTTTTAATTCTTTTTAATTCTTTTCTGAAGTCTTCCACAGTGCTAGCATTTCCTTGTGAGTCTTATCTTCTATAGAGTTGTGATCGGAATATTCCCTAAGAGACTTAGCATCTGGTATCTTTCATCATTAACTTTACTTGATGCCTCTTAAGTCTTGTCTTATCTTGGCTCCTACCAAGAATCTTATTCGATTCTTCGCCCATGCTTCCTGGTACCAGAATTAAAGTAAATCTCAGTTAGAGGATTGTTCCTCCCTATTTAAAATATAATACTTTAATAAATAAGTTTATTATTTAATGTATAAATAATTATATGCTAACTCTTCCAATATATCTAAGTTTTTCATCTAAGATAAATAAGCAAATGCTTATATTATATTCAAGATATCAACTAAAATTTATTTTTTCTTTTGAATTTCATCTATAAATTCAGCTTAATCTAGTGTAAATAATTATTTATCTAATTGAGTTTTAGTTTATATTTCTGAGGTTTCTTAACTTCTTTAAACTTTTTTATGATATCCTAATAATAAAAATATTAAAAGGAAGATTTAAAATGTGTTTAAATAAAATAAAATGAATTTAAGAGATAAAATTAAATATTAAAATCTATTTCATTGTTTTTTAATTTATGCTTTATATTTAATTATATCTATCTATTATAGTCACTTTCTCAAATTTATTATAATATTCATTTTTAAAATGGATTCTGGTTTCTACTCAACTGAGTTGGTAATTCGGTGCAGACATGTCTGCATTCAAGTACTCTTGTAATAGATGCCTCCACAAAGAAATAAGGACGGACATATCGTGTGATAAGCCTTACTTGTTTGAGGGTTCTCTGTATGGTACGAGAGATCGAAAGGAGGAACTGAAATACAGATCTCAGAGTTATCCTTATTTTACATCAATATTCTGATCAGGAATTAGAAAATAACAAAGACAAGACTGAGATCAAAAACAGATATTACTTAGAGGAATTAACCTAATTGAGTCATTGACACAAATATTGAAATGTTCTCTAATCCCTTCTTACTCCAGCCTTTGGAAGAATTACAAGAATTTTAAGAGTGAAGGTAATCAATTTTGATTATAAATACGGAGAGAAGAAGATAAGAATCAAAGAAACCAGATGAAGCTAGAAACATTTCTAGCCTATTATTAATAATTAAATTTGGTTTCTTTATTTTTTGTGGTGAACCAAACAAAGGTGGTACCACGGTAATTTAATTTAATTAATTTATATTTATATTTATATTTATAATAATAAAAATAAAAATAAAAATAATAAATTATAGTGAATCTACTTTTATTAAGTTAACCAATTTGACTTCAACTCTATTTTTTTTATAATATTACTGCTGTTTCCTTCGAAGTTAATCATAGATTTCTTGCTTTTCTTATTATTCACCTTAGTTTTCATCTTGCTCTAAGCTTCAATCTTCTTCTTTCTCGTTTATTATTATGCGTCCTATAGCTCCTTTAAACATTTTTCTCAATATTATGTTATTCGTTTCCGTTTCTATTCGCGTATTATATTCTTTGATAAAATGTTTATCTGTATATTTTATCCTTTCGCATTCAATATATTTAAGATAGCTTTCTTCATATTTTTTCTTCTATTCTTTACTTTATGTTAAACTGTTAATATTTTCTTACTAAAATGTCCTTTCCTCTTGCAGAATCAATATCTTAATAATCTTTTCTTTCTGTCTGTATGTAAGTTAAGCTTTTGTTCTTTCTCAATATCTATTGAGTCTCCATTGTTTTATTTTTTCTAGATTATTGATTGTGTTTATAAAGTAAACTTGCTTAGTCTTTCTTCTATTTATTTTATTTGAGCCTTTCTTTCTTACGTTTCCGATTTGCTGTTGATTTCCTTTTTTAATTAGTTATTTTCTTCTGAATCTTCAATACATTTTGTAGCAAGGTCCTAATTTTTTCATATAGATCCTAGACTTAAGATCTTAGAATCTGGTTCTTCGAAAACAGTTGTTATATTTATTTTTAGTAATTAATTACTAAAATTGTTCAATTTTTTGAATAAAAAGCATAATCCATTTTTTTATATATAATACTTCTAAGTTTAGAAACTAAAATTTTTAGCATAAAATATGAGATTCTCAATTAAGTAACTTAGATTATAATCGTAAATAAGCTATTCATTTTAGAGTTTTAGAACTATAGCGATTATATTTAGTTTAGCTGATTTTGTAATAAATTAAAAATTAATAGCCTTAATTAAGTTTCTTACTCCTTAAAGCTTAAAAGTATTATTATTTTTTGCTTACATTGTAAAATTTAGCTTATGCTTGTTAAATTTATCTATCAAAAAGATTATAATATGATCAGTAGCAAAATACACAATGAAGTAATTAAAAAAACTAATTATTTAGTAACTAATTTGAAGAAATAAAATAAAACAGTCTAAGCTCATCTTTATATTACCAAAAAATATATATCAAAACAGATAAATTTTGGAGAAAGAGTAGATGCTTTAGAAAAGTGTGCTTAAATAATTATATAGTATAATTATAGATTTAAATATAAGAGTTTATAAATATCATAAATCCACATTAGTCTAGCAGGTTAGGATATTCGGCTTTCACCCGAAAGACCCGGGTTCGAGTCCCGGATGTGGAACTTTTATAGCAACATAAAATGTAATTTTGAACATCCTTATAATATTTTTAACTAATATAATATAAAAATTTATAGTACAACAATAACTCATTAGATTTAAAACTTTACTTAGGATAAAAATCAATGAAGAATAATTTTAAAATAATTGAAAAATAATTTTAGCTTATAAATAATAAAAATTATCTTAAACAGTATAAAAGCATTAAACAATTATTTCTAAATAAAGAACACTAACTAAGATTTATTTCATTAAAGAAACTAATTTAATATATTTTAAATGATGAAACTATTCTTAAAAGCAAACTTAAATTTAGTAAAATGCTATTTAAAAAACTAATTATAATTTATTAATTGAGATATTTGTTCTAAGTTGATTGATATAAAATAGTTATTAAGCTTTATTTTAGCTAAAAAGCAGTTTTAAGAATAAACTAATTATTTTATAAAAATAAAATAATTTTCTATTTAAATAACCTTTATAAAATTTTGGTACTGCCAAACATAAATTCGAAATAATAGCTTTTTTATTTTATGTTTCATAATGAAATATAAATTAGAATCTAATTGCATAAATATTAAATATAATTTATAAAAATTTAACATATAAATTCAATTTATATCATTTGAAGAGAAATATCTCACTCTTGTTAGCAATAAATCTATAGATAGCATTTTAATTTAAATAAATAAATAAATGAGATTATAGAGCGCGTAGCACTTCAATTTTGCGCAACTCTTTAATAATTATTTTTGAAGTTATAAAATTCCTTGTTGAAGTCTTCCACAGTGCTAGCATTCCTTTGTGAGTTTTGTCTTATATTGAGCCGCAATCATAATACTACTCTAAGAGAACTTTGTATCTGTCTTCTTTCATCATTAATGCTACTTGATGCCTCTTTGATCTTGTCTTCTCTTCTCTTGGCTGGTTCTTTGCCTATAGGGAGCCTCCTGGTACCAGAATTTAAGTCAGTTTCATTTGGAGGATTGTTCTTCCTTATTTATTTTTTAATAATAAAACTTCTTAAGTAATACAACCTTTTTATATGATCTCTTACTTTAGTATACTTAAAATCAGCTAAGACTATCACTGTGCTGCTTTCTCTGAATGGCCTCTTTATGGGCATAAAGGGGAATTCTGTTAATTATTTTTTTAAAACAGGAACCTCCATGATTAACGAAATAATATTGCTTATTCATAGAGCTAAATCTCCTACTAAAGCCTTATAATCATTCAAACGCATTCCCTTCAAAATTCTGAATCTAGCCTGCAACCTCTTTTAAGCCAGAGGTATAATCAGGCGATTAAAAATATTGTTCTGCAATGATTTTAATAATCATTAAATGATATAGCTTTACACAATTAAATGTCTCTAAGTAAATAATCTAATTAAAATTTTAATTTCACAAAGTATTTCATAAATAAATAATAAAAATTAGAAAACAAGTATAAATCAACAAATATTATTATAGATAGCCTAGCACCTCTTTGGGGCGAAGCTCTTTCAATATTAATATTTAATATTAAAAAAATTGTTCTCAAAAGCTTGATTTCATTCTTTTCGTCCATAGAGTCACTTCATCTTCTCCAAATGGGGAATCTTCTTATTAGAAATTAGTCTTGAATCTTGAGTCAATTGCTTCAGTCTTCTTGAATAAGATCCAAATAAAAATCAGTTATTAAGTTATTAATTAGAAGGCCCGTCAGTCAACCTTTCATACTGCTTGAGAGAACCCTCGGAGTAAGTTAGGCATGTCTCAACGAAGCTTATCCGCACTTCCTCGTTTGGCATCTCGTGCGAAATTACTCGCAATACAGTATACACTGCATCAGATTACCTACTTGTTCTCCTGACTCAGCCAACATCCATTTTATATAATAAGAATCTCAAATAAGTTGCTAACTTTAAATATTCATATTATCTTTGCTTAAACTAACTTTGATCAAGAATCGTATAAAAAAGAAGAAATTAAATCCTAATTGCAATTTTAAATAATGCTTATGTAATAATTAACACTCTTGCTATGCATTTTAATTTATTAAATCTATATATGAAAAAATTATAAAATTAAATACCAACAGAGAAAATACTTTAGTCATAAAGAAATGTAAATCAAAATTTTAGGAGAAATAAATAAAATCATTAAAGAGGAAGAAGGACGAGACAAACCAAATGCCATGGAAGAATCAAAGTAAATCGTAGGATTAATTTACTCTCATGCATAAATTATACTTAGTGGTTTATAAATAATCTAATCTATCTACTTATATTTGAAATGCTATGATTATTTGCAGTATAAAATGAAATGATGCTGAATTTAAAGAACTTAGTTTTCAGAAAGAAATAAAGAAATTTTCACTTAAAGATTAGAGTCTGATTTACTTATACCCAATCATTGTCTATGTAAAAAGTAACTAGATTACACAAGTTAGTCAACCTCTGCCAATACTAGAGAAAATAATTCAGCAATTGTTTTTAAAATAATTAACAAATTAAGTTTATTATATATAAAATAAAGACTAAAGAACCATGATATAGCAGAAGAAATAAAGAATAATAATATTTGAAGGCTAAAAAGGAATTAAGATAAATTTGGGAATAAAGCAGAACGAAGAATTAAACTTTTTAATGTTTACGATTTTTTTAAATGATATATTATGTAATAAGATATATATAAGAGATATATAATTCTACGAAGGTACTTTTAAAATTTAGGAACAAACTTTTTATTTAAAATTAATAAAATGCCTCTGCTTTACATTTTTTAATAAAAATATTTTAAATTAGATTTCATAATTTTTTATTTATAGGTGAAGGGAGACAATTATCTATATTAACTTTGTAAAATAATTAATTTATTAAATGGTAGAATTTTCAACTATTAATATAACTATACGATGATTTTAGAAAAAGTTAGCTTAGCAGAGAAATTTATTTAAGTTAAATTCTTTAAAAAGCTTGATTTTTTTCTAGCTTTAATAAATAATCTCAATCTAAAATTACAGTTCCAATATCTATTTTAATTAATACTAATAACTATCAAATATGCTTTAAACAGTTTATAGCTACAAGCTATTCTTTTAGTTATTTATTTTTTATTATTATATTATTTTATAACTTGCAAAATATGAAGATACCTTCATTCATTATATTATGAATAGTTATATAAATTTAAAGTTTATTATAACAATAAGAATAGACATAGTATATCAAGGCTGACTGCTAGATGAGTTTAATTTAAATTAAAAGGTTATATTGCATTCAAAAGATCTGAATGTCTTTATTATTTTTAAATCTATAACTATTTTAATTTTTAGAAGCTTTATCCATATATTTTTGGTTTAAAAAAACGAGAAATTAAATTAGAAAATGTAGATAAAAAATTTTAATTCCAATTTCTTTCACTTAAGTAGTAGATTAAGTTAAGCATTCTCAGTATATTTATTATTCAAAGTAATTTTTGAAATTATAGGAATAAAGCCATTGGAGCTTTTACCAAACTTAAAAAAATGTAAATTTTATTAATTTATTATATATTATATATTATTGTTTTGTTCATTGTTCGAATCTGAGCAACAAAGTCATCTTCATCAGAGGTTGGGGAAGTTAAGTACCCATAATCGACTTTATGTCTTCCTCTGCTTTGGTTTGGCCTCGAGACATCCGCTAGTTTGACCTTCAGCACTGACTTATTTTAATTTTTAATTCTGGAACGAAAAAGAAATAATATTGCGAGCTTCATCAGAGGTGGGGAATTTAAGTATCCATAATTGACACATGTCGTCCTCTGCTTTGGTGATGCAATGAGACACAATCCTGCCATGTCCTTGGACCTCCAGCAAGTATTAAAGATCACGAGTATTCTTAAATTATATCAGTATTGAACATTTTTATCAGTACTGAATAATTATACCAGTATTGAACAAGGTTTATCAGTATCTGATAATTTTATCAGTAATAAACATTCTTGTCAGTATGAAACATTTTTTAAAGAGCTGCGCTAAAACGAGAGTGATACGCGCTCTATAATCAAATTTATTAATTATTTATATCTATTTTCTTTACATCTTTGTTGATTTTAGAATATAATAAATGCAAAGGGTTATATAGATTAATGTTTCGCTAACTTTTATTAAAGACCTAAATTAAATGAATACAATCTCTTAATTTTCATATATAGCAGAATAATATTTTAATTAATTATTTCCTAAATTTTATAATTTTTCTCTTTATTTTAGTATTTTCTAAATTTAATTAGTTACTTAAATCCAAATTATTAAAGTAAGTCAGCATCTATAAATAAAAATATCTTCTAATTCTTTAAAAAGGGAACTCATAAGCTTTAGTCTGCTAAATTTTAAACCTTTGACACAAATAATTTTATAGACAATTTCAATTAATTTGGTCCTTAATTATTTTAATGAGAAAGAATAGTTAGGACCACTTTCAAATTAACCTCAAGTTAATTATTTTTAATTCTTTTAGATATTTCAAAGCTTTTAAAAAAGGTTTGAAACAGAATTTTTGGTCTTCTATTAGCATTTCTTCATTAACTCTTTGAGTGGATCTTGATTTATCGATATATATAATTCAAAATTGTTGTTAGTTTTTTAATAAAAGATGAGAAAAAAGATTTAGATTATATAATTAGTATAATAAGAGATATCTAAATTATGAAAGACTATTATTATAAATTCAAAGATAAATAAATAACTTAAAGAGTAAAGCTAAAGGGAAAGAGAAAATTATTTAGGTCTCTTATAAAATAAATGAGATATGACAGAGATAACAAGGAATTTCAATCTAAGAATCAAGTAAGGGCTAAAGAAAAATCTTAAATAGCCTTTTAAAGACTTAATTTTATGGGAAATACTCAAAAAGAGGATTTACTCTAAAATAAATTATTTCATATTATATGCATAATCCTATAGAGATTTTCTAAGTTTATTTATTAGTTCATTTAAACTAAGGATAATAAATTTTTTAATATTTTCCTTAATAAATGAAAATACCTTATTGTTGATAACCAAATAGATAGATAATTTTATAAAATATAAAAATACCAAAGTTTATTTTTAACAATCTCTTTATGTTTCAACTATTAATAATTTATTTTAATGAAGATTAATTTAAATAGAGTTTAAATTTATCTTACAGTCTCAGAATAAGAATTTTTTGTTATCTCTAGGTCTTAATTTCGCAGGTTATTTAATTGAAATATCTCCTTCAATATCTTCTAGGATTAGATTAAGGCTATTTCTTCTCCTTTCATTAGGACTAAAAAAAATATTGGATTCTTTTTATTCTTCATTTTAGTTTAATATCTAAAGATTTTATTCAAATTTATAACTTTTTTGCCCAACCTAAAGATTTGTTTGATTAACCTTTTATGGATTAGATTTTTTATTACTTTCTCTTTTGGTTGAAGCTTGGATTTCTTCATTTGTTATGTCTAATTTTGTTAATTAGGAGTTTTGATGAATAGTCCCACTTTATACTTTCTTAAATTACTTTTTCATTTTGAATTCTTTAATTAAGTCTGCTACAATAATAATAAGTTAAAATAGCAAATTTATTAGTGTAAATCCACTTAACACGAGAGTAATAATTATCCCAAAGCGGTTTCAATTATCTCCCATTTCTTGCTTCATTTCTTATTAAGCTAGGAAAGTAAAATTTAAGAAGACTAATAGCGAAATAAGTATCTCTGTTATAATTTATAGGTATAAATTTATTTTTCTTTCTAAAACGTTTCACTTTACTATGTATCAGATCTAGAAAAAGCAAGTAAAAAGCAAAAGCAAAATTTGGAAGAAAACTAATTTTCTGAGAAAGACAATCACTAAGGCTATAAAAGCTCTTCTTACTGTAAATAGACTGTAGTATAAATAAGGCTAATAATCATCATTTTTGGATATTTCTTCTAGCAAGCATCCATAGGTTATATAATATTACCCTACTTTGGACTTATTATTCACTAACTAATATTATTTCTATGGATCGTAAATCCTATAAAAGTATAAAGATTTTAAAGTAATCAAAGCAAGGAAGAAAATTAAAAAAACCTATAATAAAAAAATTACCAAGCAGATGATAGAGAGAATGCTGTTAAAGATATTAAAGAAAGAATCTCATTAAGTGTAGCTTAGTTATAAGAAAGTAGCTACAGATAGATCAGCGAGCTTAGTTAGTATCAGAACGATTAAAAATCTATGCCTTACAAAACTATTGAACAAATTTTATATTTTTTTGCCCAGCCATGGAATAAAATAAAATCTAGGAACTATTAAATACAGCAATGCTACTATTATTATGTTTTCCAAAGTTTAGATTGTATTGCTGAGAAATAAATAATTTGTAATGTTTTGCTAGTTATATTGCTGATCTACTATTTAGGATTATTCTGGGTTCAGATTTACAAAAGAACCTACTAATGAATAAATTTATGACTTATCTTTGCTTATTTCTTGGTAATATGCATTAAGAATGTTTGGTTTTTCACAATTTATTAATCCATTTAGTCTAATAAGTTGTAAAGCAACTACTAATTAGAATACTCTTTGAAATGCTCCTCTTCAAGCTGAAAGAGTTAAAATGGAAGCTAATACAAATGTTCCACCTGAAGTGTAAACAGAAATTTCTGAAATAAGCGAGGCTGAATTAACTATATTTTTTTCCAACTAAGTAAGTTTATTTTAATCTTGCTCTTAGCATTTATATTATCTCAAAGATCCTTCAGAAATACACAGCATGCATTCTTTTTAGCTTGTATCACAAGAAATACATGTTTGGTTGCCGCATAAATCGCAATATTCATCTTCTTCTATATTATTAGAAGGTACATTTCAGCATTTCTAAAAGCATTAGTCATTATTGATTTAATAATTTTATGAGCAGGTAGTACAAATGCTTGAGTTAATGCATTGAGTACAATGTGGAATAATCTCACAGGACTAGCATTTATTATATTAATCTAGATAAAATTAAGAGTTACATGTCTAGCAATTAAGATTATCTTGGCATAAATGACAATTCTCTACTTCACATAACCAGCATTTACCCTAATCATCTAATTAAAATCCATCTTAACACTCTTAGCATTAATTTTCAGATAAGCATCTTTAGCAATTTTTTATTAAATAAGAGCAATTTATGCATTCTTATGTTTAATTATCCAATAACTAATTTTCCTAGCAAATGCATGAGTTGCTATTATTAAGGGTAAAAGATTCTTTACATTCATTGCACGAAGTTAAGTTACAAGAAACGCAGTTTGGAAATAAGTCGTTACACGGAATACATATAGCTTGGTCTAACGTTTCAGAATCTTGACATCGATCTCTACATTAATTTTGGCTTAAAACTCAAGGAGAAAAACATTAATTGCAACTGTTGGCTGAACAAAGTTCACATTCTTCTATCAATTCAATGCAAAGCTTGCAAGTATCATCACTTAAATAGTAAGTATCTTGACATTATAAGCAATTAGTCATATTGCAGTCTGTGCAATTTTCTCATTTTGAGGAGCAAAGCTCGCAAATTGTATCATTATTGAAATATTATTCTCCTATTGAGCAATTTTCTTTACACTTGTTTTAAGTTAATCGTAGATTTTAACATTCGAAACAAAAATTTCCATCAAGAGAACAAGATATACAGTCTTCTAGCACTTATGAACAATTCTAGCAGTTTTAACTTTTAGAGTCGAAAAACTATCCTATAGGACATTTCAAACAAGTTTAGCTTTATAGGCTACAAATCAAGCAACCACCAAAAACTAAAGAGCAATCTTAGCAAATAAAATCTTAGTCATAATCTTACTAGCTATTATCACATTATGATTTACATGTTGAATTCTAAAGATAAAATGGATTGATA
This sequence comes from Loxodes magnus, assembly GCA_946699065.1. NCBI lineage: Eukaryota > Ciliophora > Karyorelictea > Loxodida > Loxodidae > Loxodes > Loxodes magnus. The sequence goes on from CAMPDV010000290.1 coordinate 293,181, forward strand.
CATTTCGTACAAGTCTAACCAAGTTAATCGCAGTTTTAACAATTTGGAATTAAAACTGAACAGTCTTCACATATACCATCGTTATTTTAGTCTTATTGATCTTCTAAGCAATAATCTAAACAAACTCCGTGAGATAATATTTTACTTTTTTAGCAATGTAAACAAATATTTTGACTGCATGTCATACATCCAGAAATCAAAGTAGTACACAATTAACATTTCTAATTCTTAAATTAATATTCAAGATCACACAAAGAACATGCACTTCCATCTTGACTGCGCTAAAGGCATCCAGTTATGGCTTCATTGCAAGGTTGGCAAATGTTATCATTATCTTAGTCTTGTTCGTCAGATTAGCATGCATCTGAGCATGTGTTGTGAGTTAACTTTTTTCCTGCTACACACTTTTAGCACTTCGTTTCATAGCATTTTATACATTAATTTATTGGACACTATTTACAGATTTGTTATGTTTTATCATAATAGTATCCGGTTCCACATGTTACACATTTTGTTTGTTGATCTTTACATTTTATTCCATAAACTTCTATGTTATCCATAAATGCATTGTTACTTATACTATCTTTTTTATTTCAGTCTGCTAGTACAATTTCAATACTTTATTGTTTTAGTTTATCTCCGAATGAATAGCATATTTTTTATCACTAAGTTGATTCTTTTATTGGTAGTACTTTCGCTTATTCGAATCATATGAAGTCATTTATTGCTGATGCTTGTCAAAATATATTAGAGTCTTACATGTAACCAAAAGTTCCTCCCGAGTTAGTACTTTATGTTGTATCTGATCTATATTGGAATGTTACTATGTATTAATTTAAGGAATTATAAATTGGCGCGGATTTTAAGTTTCCTTCATTTGTGGCTTAGTTGAAATTAAGACATTTGTTTGAATTGTTAGTAGAATCTTATATAATTTAACTGTATTGAATCGAATTTCATTTACTTAAATCAGATTCAAAATCTTCTTCAAATAGCTTTGTTACTATTGCATAATCTTTTAGTTAATCTTCAAAATTTTCTAGACAATCTAGTCCTATCACGATTATATCATCAAAAAAAACATTGTTTCCAACTTTATTTATTCCTGAATAATCCTCAGCTTATATTCTTATTTATTCTTAGTTTTTTAGCATGCTGTTGAATGCGACACAATAGGTTTGTCATTCAGTAGTAAATTCAATAACTTTTACATTTCCTTAGGCAGATGTTCATTATTAACTTGCTGCTAGTCATTCGTATTAAGATCCATCTAAATTTCGATATCCTATAAACCCTCCTAAGTTTTCACTAGCTCATCCTGAAATAGTTCTATATTTAAAGCAAAGAATATACAACTAAGACGGAGAGAAGAACAACTTAGAAAATATATCTCCTCCTGCAATTGTACCGTTGAAAGACAAACATTTATTTTCACTAATTTTTGTATCAGGAACGACAACTGCATAGCTTGTGGAATCTCTTTTTGTTCATTCAACCAGTCCATTTTCAAAATCTTCTTAGAGTAAAAGAGTTGAAAAGCATTAGGCCAAAAGGAAAAAATTAAGTAACATTTTTCTAAGCATTTTAGAGTAAATTAAATCTCATTCATCGAAATTATTTAAAATTATACAAAACTTGAAAAACATTTAACATTAATTTTAGAAATAATATCAAACACTCCTTAATAAAGAAAATTAAAAATTATCTCCTATATAAACATTTTTGTTTTGAGTAAATTGCTTATTCCTTCTAGTTTCTTTTCATAATTTAAAATTAATGCACAGCATATAATCTTCATTTCAGAATTATAGAATCAATTAATATAAATGAAATCCGTTTATCTATCTAGATTTTAAAATTCTACTAAATTTAATTCAACTTCCCTAGTTGCATGCATGCCATTTTAAAGCTATAAAAATTGTTTTAGATTAATAGTAAATTTATCTAAAAATTGACATCAAAATAATTCTGCTTTCAAAGATTTTTTCGCTTAGATTTTAAATTCTAACTTTAATAAACTTGGTATCTCTTTAAAGTTAATTTAAATTTAATAGTAGTAGTAGTATAAAAAATCACATCATTTATTAGTTTATGAGAGTTTAAGTTTTTAAAAATTTTTAGTATTTCTATAACTTAATCTCCAAACTTTTTATTTTAGAATCTAAACCAAATAGAAATCTTGACCTAATAAATTTTAATAAAGCTTTTTAAAAGCAAACTAAGGCTAAGAACTTGATTAAAAATTCATTTTAAATAATTTCTGTAAAATATGAGAGATAATTTAATTCAGATAACTATATTAAGTTAAAATTTTAATTTAACGATGCTTAAAATCTCTTATATTACTAAACAAATAAATTAGCTCTCTTATATTTAGCGTAATTTAATTAAAATTATTATTTATTTGATTTCAAAAAGAAAATAATCATAATTATTTACTTAGATTTGTCTTAATTCCCATATAATCAAAATTGAAAATAATAATTTTATTCTTTAACTATTTGTTTTCTCCTTATAGGATTAAATTTTGAATAAAAATGTAAGATATTTTAGTAAATTTCGCATAACTAATTGATATATCTTTCTTAATTCTTTTTAATATGATTTTTTATAATTGAAAAACAAACTTTTGCTTGTAGTTTTTCCTAAAAGTTTATAGTCAAATTTTAATTTTAATTAATAGAAACCTTTTAATTAAATTTTATGAAAAGCCAGATTGGTAAAAAATTATTCAATGTAATTCCTTTATTATCTTGCTAAGTTTTTCGCTTACTTAGAACTTTAAATTAATAAAATTTTGTTAAGAAATGACTTTAACTATATGGTGATAACTTAAATAATTAAAAAAGGATTTATAGCTATGATATTCTTTATTCACCCTTTTTATCATTTTATAACTACTGTCCTTATGGATTGCTAGGCTAATAGATAAATTTGTTTAAAAACCTTTAATTATACTAATGAAGGAAGTGTTTTATATTTGTTGGGTCTTGATGACTATCAAATTAGTAGAATCTTTTTAAATTATTGTATGAAAGAGTAATTTAAATAGCTGATTGATAAAAGCTTAATCAGTATAAACTTTTTTGCAATTAACTTAATTTCTGAAATAATTATTGCTATTTTTATTATCTATCATTATTTTTAAATCTATCATACTTTGGTAGTCTAAAGCTACCAATAATTTTAAGTTTTTATCTTATAACATTTAATTTATATTTTCTTTTTTCTAGGAAGCTGATTTTTTGTGTAATAGTTAAACTTAATAAGAAAAGTCGAACTAAATTGAATGCTAGCAATTTATTAAATGAGTTAATCTTAATTTAATGTAAAGATTATAGATAAATATAGTTAAATTATTTTAAATATATTGCTATAAATTGATAATAACCAAGTGATCCTCATTAATTATTGCTTATATCAATTATTTGCTTATAATAAGGAGGCATGATTAAATATGCTTATTGATGCTATAAAGTAGATAAATTGGTAGAGACTCAATTTTGAAAGTTAAAATTGATTCAAACATTTAATAAAAGTATCATTTCAAATTTCTTTAGGCCATATATCATATTAGCTTTGACACCCTCATTTAATGAATATCTCTCTTTAAAATAATAAAGCAATAGAAATTTGTATTTATTGATCTAGAGGAATCATTTATTCTTGATACTTTATAAGTCTTCTAATTTTATTTTTTCTTAAAGATATAAAAGTTTACTATGTAGATCTAAATAAATAGATATAAAAATTTAAAAATAATTTATTTTATTAACTCTAAAGGCTTAAATAATTAGTAAGGCATAACTTTAAATGTATAACACTTGCTGAACTACAAATAATAATAATCGATAATGTTAAAATTAATTAATTTATCTCTGGTAACTAAGTTATATAAATAGAAAATAGCTTTGATTAACTAAAATTTTAGCTTATACAGCTTAATTATATTCTAAGTATGCTTTCTTAATTAGATAAATAATAAAAGCCTATGTATTTTATTTAGTTTGTTACTTAAGAAGAAAAGATGATTAGCGTATTTAAATAGCTATTATAAATTAAGATATTACCTGCTTAGAATCTATACAATCTTAAGATCTGAATTACTTTCTTAAAATATTTTATTATAACTAAACCATAAAGATATCTGCCTATTTAATTTTTCAGTTTATTCCTCTTCAATTATTTTAAAATATAGACGACGACTAACACTTTTGTCTATGTGCATATAACCAGATAAAATATCCTTATTTAAGCTTAATAAAATAAAAATTTAATTAGAACAAATCTTATTAATTTCTAGATATTTTGCCAAAGTTAGGGTTATGATTTTATTTAAGAAGTTGAAATAAAAGGAATTATAGTAAAACTGGGAGTTTAATTTAGTAAAATTAATAAAATAATAATCTGATATATATTACTAAATTAAAAAGTTTAAATTGGAGTTTAGTGAACTTGGAGGACTTTCAACCTCGTGTTCACAGGACCAGTTTGATAACCTGGCTGGAACTAGCTCCCTTCAGAACTCTTTCTTCAGTCGCCTTGGATTGTGTACCACTTCGGTTTGTATATTTTACCTCCTGACGGATAAAATTAGTTACAGAATTTTCGTCTAATCTTATCCTAATATTAGTACTATTATTTTTCTTATTATTTTCTATTCCAGTACTATTATTTAATTAATTTCAATTTCTAACATTGTCTATATTTATGCCCAGTTTGTTTGCATACAAAGCATCTTGGTTTATTCCTAATTCATTTCTTGTCTGGACTCCTCGGTAAATTAGTAGCTCCTTCTATGTCCATTGTATCTTGAATTGTCCTAACTTTGAATTCCTACTACTGTTGCTACTTGCTATTCTTCAAGCACAGTTGTTCTCTGCTGTAGCAATCCCATTTCCCTGAAGAAAGTGTTTTGCTCTCGATGTAGACTTCCCAGAAGCTTTCTTTCCATTCCTTGAGCTCAGTAACTTGATTTTTTAGAGCTCTATTCTCTAATCGTAGCCTCTTTACTTCCTCCTTCAGGTCAGAGAATGCGACTAAAATTTATGCCTGCTCTTCCTGGAACTGTGGCATCGCAAACTCTCGCGCGGCTGCTGCTTCTTGCGTCTCCAGCACCTTTCTAGGTTCTTCCTCTTCAGTTGGTGTCATCGGGGTAGCCTTTTGGCGTTTTTGTCCCATATTTTAAGTTGGTCTGGAAGTTCCTAGTTGAGTCTATTATTCTTGAAGGTTTTGAGAAGAAGATTATTTCTAGGAAGAAGATGTGTGAGTTAAAGATAAGGGTTCTTACTTTCTCTCCCCTTTTTAGGAGGTGATATAAAAGCCTTTCTTGAACCCTTCTACCATTTTTTCATAATAATCTGATATTAAAGTAAAAAATTATGAGTAATTCCTGAAAATAAAAATAGAAATAATTCATTTTTTTCAAAAATTTCTAATTAAGAACTCAATCAAATAAGGTATATCAATAAATACAAAGAAACGCTATATTGAAGAAAGTTTTAATTTTATAATAGCAAATATTTACAATTAGCTTATATTATTATTTTTTGCTTATCTACAATCTTAACTTTTGTAAAATTATTATCATAAAATATGGATGTCGGCCGTGATCAGGAGACTTAGTAGGTATTCTGGTCCAATGTATACTACATTGCGAGTAATATCGCACTAGATGCCGCCACGGAGAAGAGTGAAAAGCTTGAAAGAGACAAGTCTTACTTGCACTAGGGTTTTCGCTAGCAATATGAATGTTTGATTAACGTACAGCTAATGACTTAACTACTAATTCTTATTTGGATCTTATTTAAGAAGATTTTAGTATTTGGTTCATGATTCGTGAATAATCTTAAAAAGCAGATTCCTCATTTGAAGAAGTTGACGTGACTCAATAGACGAATAGAATGACAACAAAAAGTAATAGAACACCTTTTATAATATTAAATATTAATATTTAAAGAGTTGCGCGCCAACGAGATGTTACTTACTCAAAATTATCTTGATTTATTTATAAAATAAATCAAACTAAATAAGGAGTAAGCCAAAGAATATTAAATAGATCTTTTACCAATTTAAATGTTGCAACTCTTTCTTCTTCACTCTAATATATTGAAAAATAGCAATATAAAATAATTAATGTATTATGTAAATTTTATAAAGCACTTAAAAACGAAACAAAGTTAATTTATAATCTAAAAAATGAATTAACTAAATGAATAAAAATTGATAAACCGCATGATAAAAGTAAGATCAAGTTCTAATTTAGTCCCTATTTCCAATTTTATTAACTCATAGCACTTCTATAGCTTCACTAAATATGTATATATTATAAAAAATATACACTTTAAGAATTATTAGAATATTCTAATAAAAAAGTAGATTTTTAGAATCTTTAAAGTCTAAAAGAATAAATAAAAATAAAAGAATATTAATTTAAAATAAGATAACCCATAAATAAAAATAAATGCTCTGATTAACTTAATCTAAAAGTAGTTCAAAAAAAGAAAACGAAAATAAAATAATAATTTATATAAAAATTAATTAATTTTATAATGGCTTTTAATACGAAGTTGCCTTTCATCAATTTTATAGTTTTATTTTAAGAAATTGAATAACGTAATAAATATTATCTAATACACTGAAATGATAATAAATTAAATATATGATACTGATAATCTTAATTTATTTGAAGCTAGTTTTAGCATGTTAATTATAGCAAGTTATTTATTTAATTTAGAAAAATTAAAGGCAATCAAATAATAGCTATAAATCTAAGTTCAAAAGCAAATAATCATAATATTAAATAAATACTAGTAGTTTGTAAGAATGATACTATAAAATATCCAACTTTATTTTTCTTTAGTTTTATACAATTTACTATTAAGTTATTTAAATATGTAGAAAATTATAGAATAATAGCTTTTATTTAATATGTTAGCTATTAAATATTTTTTATCAATCTTCAAATCTAAATTTTAATTTTTTACTAAATATCAACTAATTTATACTATGAAATATCTTTTAAGTGATTATGATAATAAGTTTCTATTTCTAGAGAAAGAATCAATTTAAAAGAAAGAAATGAATCTATATTGATCTGTAGAAGTTAAAAGTAAATATTCTTAATATATATTATTATTTTTAAGAGATAAAACAGCTATTTTAGTATTACTATTCCAATTTATTATTTTACTTAGAAAGCAATGGGAAGTTAGTAAGTGAAAGATTTAAAAGCAGAAAA